>JYFJ02006690.1:0-18482 GCA_000934665.2 Catajapyx aquilonaris | reverse complement strand
GTTTCTGTCGGCTGGTTGAATAAGTCTGGCCTGGGGCCCCTGGCGGGGCCCCCTGGCCGTACTGAGGCCCGGGGCAAGTGTACCCAGCTGCCCCCCCCTCTGCAGGGCCCTGTCCTCTTGAGACCTGATTTCGTCATATGTCAACACCAGCAAAAAAAATAAATTGGCGCCAACTAGTGATGCCAACAGAACTGTAATCTGTTGGTATCCCATGATTACAATCTGGCCCATGGTCTTAGAATACTAAGGTCTGGACACTCCCACTTACCGCCTGCCGAGGCGTTTTGCATGAGGTGCTCACATGAGAGCGCCATGAGACCTTTCATGGAGCTATTATGTGGCGACCCTACGGCGGCCATGTTGGGCCCACATGTAGCGCTTCCCTTTTGTACCTATAAAGTTCAGCGTAGTCCGGTAGGGTTGCCACATAATAGCTCCGTGAAAGGTCTCATGGCGCTCTCAGGCGAGCACCTCATGCAAAACGCCCCGGCAGGCGATAAGATTGTAGGGGAAGTGTCCGGGGGGTTGATCTGGCCTCAATAGGTGTAGCCACCTAGTGTCTAATATCCGACTTTGTGCGAAAATTAAATCACTCATGAAAATGGTGGCCACTGCTGCTGAAGCTAGGCGTTAATCTGATAAGTTTTATTTTTTTACTCATATTTATAGTGCAATTTTCGTCAATGCAGTTAATGTCCTGGGATTCGGAGGAAGCCTGGAGTGGTGGCCTTGAAAAATGATTTCATATGTATCAATTGTCTTCTGAGAAGAATTGCTACCACGAATTCCACAAATGAATGTAAAAAACCTTGTTTGGAGGAGAGAGCACTATGTGAGTGATCAATTGAGTGGAACTTAACTTTTCAACATTCATCAATTCTGCTTTTGTAGCAGCAATTGAGTCCCAATGTTCTCATTGGTTGGTTGTCCTTATTTTTGTCAATACTTTTTTTTTTTTAAATACCCTGTGCTGGGCCATCTTTGGCCCTTTTGGAGAAACCTTTTCACGAACCGCCCTGGTCCAAGGGAAGGGTGACTGGGAGGGGATATGCAAAGTGCAATGTCTCAAATGGTACATTTTATGAACTCCCCAGGTGGATTAGTCTAGCGGAGATTCCACCTGAGACAAAGCCAGAGATGACCCAACTCTGCACGAGATGAAGGGGGGAGACCCCGGGCTGGAATAAAACCCGGGACCCTTCCATCCATGGGCGCATACGTTACTGCAGCACCACTCCCCCTCCCCTTTTTGTCAATATTTTATTACTATCATTTTTTTCTCGTTTCTTATTGGGAGTTGGTCGTTATAGGGGGGTGGCAGACCACCATACAGTTTTCTAATGGTTTTAACTTCGAACTCCGGTGCAAGGATTACTAGGAAATGGGGTAAGGGTTGGGGGGTTTGGGGAGGGGACACATGTGCAGGTGCATTGTCCAGCGGTGGGCCAGGTGCAGTCCCCCAGGAGGTCAGGTTACCAAGACGCCTCCTTAGGCGCGGGTCACGACCCATTGACGCAAGCGAAACGTTTGTTCCCGGGTGGGGATTTGAACCCGGGACCTTTCGCATAGCAAGCCGATACGTTACCATCTCGGCCACCGTGCCTCCCCCAACTGATTGGAATTTGTGACGTGACTAGTATAACTAATACCTCAATGTCTAGGTATTGCTGCATCATCTCACGGTGGGCATCTTGAAGAAGGTCACAGCTGGCGTCCTCAACTAGCAAGAGCCCCTCTCCGCATATTCGGCAGAGGCCAGACAATTCACATGTTGATGGGCCCCCTCTCCCTCTGCTCAAACTGTCAGTCCCTTCAATCTGCATCACAGGTGCTTCAAGCTCCAACTGTGTGCTTTCCTGCTGACTCAACCAGTCACCATCAGCAAGTTCACCTCTCTTGCAACCAGCTACTTTATCCTTGATTCTGTAAGAAGAGAAACATTGGTGTACAGTGTTGACTACTATCCAATTTCAGAGTGGATGCAGGCTGATAGTTTCCCTTTGCCACCCACTCTAGTCCACAAGCAGTCTAAAGGGGCGTTTAGACGTGTCAACTGATCACTGCTACCGGTTGCAGTGGTGTGGGTTGTACGCAATCTGAAAATACACAGAGAGAATAGGAATTTGCATGCAGCAAAGGCTGCAATCAGGTATAGCAACGTAGGGTATGTCGTACGGGTAACATGGCAGAGAACGGGCAGACACGTGCTGCAATCGAGGCCCTGATTGACCATTATGCACTCCACCTGGAGTTCTATGATACAAACACACAGTTAATAATATAATTAGGCGAAAAAGATGTATGACACATGTCTAATATACACAGCACAGCCACATAAACAACTTGTAAGTGACTTTCATTTGGGGGAAGGGGTTTAAATTATGCTCACCATCTGTGTGTCCACTGGATATAATGCAGCCAATTTTGGAATAGAATAAGCATGCAACTGGCTTGTACCTCCTCTTGAGTAGGTGCAGCAGCTGATGCAGCTCAAGTTGGTGGTAAGGTCGTGTTGCACACTTATGCAATCAGGGTGAAATGTGTTGCCATGGCAGACTCATTAAACTGCAACTGACTTGTACTGCACATCTTGTTTTCATTGAATCCATCCACTGGAGAATTGTTACACATGTGACCAGGTCTAAAAGTGAACATGTATTTATTAAATGACAGTAAGTATTAAGATATCAGCCTAATAATAGAGCTCTAAGGCAGCAAAATAAGTGTATCCTGCCAAGTTGCAATATGCAAATAATGACTTCACATTCACTGTGGAGAGGACACTAAAATGGATGTCATTGTAGCCCACTACCCATCCGCTTGCAGGAGAACTTGCAATCAGGTCAAGGGGTACTGCATGTGACTTAGAGGTGCATACAGGTACCATTCTGGCAAGGCACTGGCTGGCTTCAGAGCACTTCACTGTGCTCCATTATTGACAAGATAGCAGGCTTACACTAGACAGCCATACATGCTTGGGGCCAGGCATGAAGAAATATAGCTTACATACACTTACTTGATCTGCCTCACTACCAACAAACATGCCTACATATCATTGCAACTGTGTCTGGTGCGCATCTGGCCCTCCAGTGTAAAAGTGCCTGTTGTTGCAGGATTGTAACCGCGCATTTAGGTACCTGACTACCTTAACTATTAATTACCTGCCCCCATAAAGAGGTTATGCTTTGCTTTGACAAGCTATGCCCATTGTCATCTTTTCCCATCATTTTTTTGATCAGCTGCTGCTTGGTGGAAGGAATTCTAGAATACTGTAAATGCTAGCACTGAATCATTGGTTTCCCTGTCGGGCTTGGACTTGCACTGTAAACGGCCGTTTACATGTGGAAACTTTATCATACGATCCGATTGCAAACCAATTTTTACTTACCTGAAAATACACAGGAAAGATAGGAAGTTGGAGACCGATCTGAAAATCATCCAACTGCCACTTGTGACCAACCACCTTCCGCCATCTTAGTTTTATGATGTCACCCAAGTTGGTCCAGAAAGGTCACTAGAAAGGTCCAGAGGGCTAAACCTTTGGTGTCCGACCGACCGGAAGTTGGATCGTCAACCAGGTTGGAGGTGGTTGGATGGTTTTCAGATCTGTCTCCAACTTCCTATCTTTCTCGTGTATTTTCAGGTTGGCAGAAAACTGTTTACGACTGGATCGTATGATAAAGCTTCCACATGTAAATGGCCCTTAAAGGGACACTCCACTCAAAAAACATGCTTGACTCTAAAAATCGGGCAAAAAATCCTGAATCCGACGGTGCAATTAGTTTTTCGCTACGCGGAACGGTAATCCCAGGGCGAGGTGTCAAAGTGGGTCGTCTGCCAATGAGTGGCGCCGCCATGCGGGGAACAGGGGAACTGGAGGGCTGCACCGCTCTGGGATGGGCCTAAGCGCGCGGGCAGGCGGGAACAGCCCTCCAGTTCCCAAGGTCCCGAGGGCGTCGCTGGCGGACGACCAGCTTCGAGCACACTATTTGAATTTCCCCACTTTGACCCCTCGCCCTAGGATTACAGTTCCGCGGAGCGAAAAACGGATTGCATCTTCGGATTCAGGATTTTTTACCCGATTTTTAGAGCCAAACATGTAGTAATTATAAGTAATTCATACCCGGCTCTTTAGGGGGGAAGTTTTTTTTGTTTTGCCTGGAACTCTTTGCTTTCATTTTACTGCGCTTTTTGGGATAGGATAGGGACGGAAGGAAGCGGCTGTGGCCTATTAATTACGGAAGCAACTCCGGAATTTTCCTGGAAGGACCGTGGGAAACCACAGAAAACCACGGTCATAGTTTCCGGCCCCGGGATTCGAACCCAGGACCTCCCGATTAGCAGTCGGACGCCTTATCCACTATGCCAACCTGCTTCGGTTAGAGCCGAACATGTTTTTTGAGTGGAGTGTCCCTTTAAGCAATCTTGGCACTATCTACTGCCTTTCACACCAAAAATCCTGCTTGCCAGCCAGTATTCTTAATTTCAGAAGTAGCTTCTGCACCTGCATATAAATCCACAAGTGGTGTACATTTTAGCACTGCAACTTTGCAGACTGGGTGCAGTCCATGGCAACATGCAGGCATGCACTCATTTTGCTGCCCTACTCTGGACGGCACCAGGACGGCACAGGTAACATACCCATGGTATTTCCTAATACCACGGTAGCACGCCTAGAGGTATGTAACACGTTTCCATATAAATGGTAAGGCTACTTCCACTGTCCAGACTAGGGCCCTAATAGGGCCCTAATAGGGGCCTAATAAAGTCTTCCTCCTGCTGACGATGTACAACTTACTCATCAGTCACATGACTGTTTCCTTGCTAATACCAATAGTAACCTGTACAGGCTCACCAGGCTTTCCCGACTTCTTCTCCTGGGACACCGGATAGTAGACCATTGCAATATCACCATAAAGACACAGAAGCCACGACTTCTTCCAGTATTGTTGACGCTTCTTTCCCATGCATCCCCTCCATTGTTCCCGATTTGTCCACTGCAAGTTACAGTGGATATTGGGTACAGGCAATTCTAAATAATCTGACCCATTCGCAATTGACATTACAAATCAATGTAACTCCTGTAATTACGGCTAATTTAGATGTGCAAATATAGAACTAATTGGAAAATATTTCACATAAGTTAATTACATTTTACTTAATAATCCATGCAAATTAACATCCAAGCTGGCGCTGTTATCAACAACGCATATAGGAACTCACGGAAGTTCACCAACTTTTTAAAAAGAATACCAGAAGATATCTGAGAAGATGTGCACCGTTATATTGGGAATAAAATGTCATCAAGAACCATCCTTATTGCGATTGGCAAAATAAATGCTGTATATAAGCCTACCTTTCCAGGATATCATACTATTAGCTCTTGGTACTATACAGCAGATTATTCATCATTCCTTGGTTTGCCTATTGATTGCTGTTAGGGAAGCAGCAGCTTCAAAAAGGCATATCTTCATAGAGTAGAGGAAATAAATAGGCTTATATTTGAAAGGATTGCAAATGATAAAGGGTCACGAAATGTCGTAGCATAATTTTAACCAAATAAAAGAGATATATGAATGAATGCTGGTCAAAACAGGACATGATGATGAGTTGATGACTGATGATTGATGAATAATCTCTTGTGCTCTCAAATCATATGTGAGTATAGGTATATACCGGTATCTAAACATGAGTTCAGTCAAAACCAATATTTTACAGTAGTTGATGCTGTGGGGTGTGGCCTTGTTGTTTTCCCTTTGCTTTACTACTTTCTTTTAGGAGAGCTGATCCCGGTTTACGAGAATATTTATGTAGGCCTACTGTACTACCACTCTTGGTACTACTGACTAAATTTTTTTTGCAAGTCTTGTTAATGAAAATTCAATTAATTTGGACACGCAATTTTGCAAGTTCTTTGAATTTTTGTACATCTAATTGAGAAGGATAATTACAATACATGACAATCATTGGTTTTTCTTTTGCAGATGGGTCATATATTTTAGAATTTGCCTGTACCAAATATCCAATCATGTTACTCCATTACTTGCCTCGAATGACAATGGAATTAGCCAAAATTTCATGTTGTTTTAATTGGTGTTATAAATTTCCTCGCGTCATTTATCATTTACACCTATTTGCACACTTAGTTACACTTGGTTGAGAACACGGTCTGTTGATAAAAGCCCTGCATCTGGTCGGTTGGAAGTCACAATGGTGAATGGTGTCCCCCACTCACCCCCCACTGCACTCGGCCTGCACTCGGCGAAATCTTTTTAATAAGGCAGCCACCACCGCAGACTGTGATTAATGGGCTTTTTTTAGGATAGGGACCGGCCGGGCCGTGGATTTCAGCTCTCGAAGAAGAGCATGGATAAGCCTCCTGCACTGGGATTCGGAACAGCTTGTGCCCAGTTTGCCATTCCAGGAAGAGATCGAACGGTATGTTTTCAACAGTGCTTGAGGCCTGAAGGTTCATTTCGTGGGACTCCGGGAAAATGAACAGAATAGAAACTACCATCAGCTATGGGATGAATTTGAGGGGAGCGGCATAATTATATGCCAATCCTTGTAACAGAGAGAAGAAAACTGGTGGGAAGTAGCCACGTTATCACACTCATAAATACCTAGATGGATGACCCCTTAGAATGCTTAGATGCACTTCAAGCAATGTGAAAAAATAACAATGGCATGGTATGAATGGAATTTTCGTTCAAGAGCACCAGTGGCGGTACACCGAAACCCATTACTAATAAAATTGGGGCACAAAACACAGCAGCGAAAAACCCTGAGCCCAACAAAACATGCTGTGTGCCCCAGCTCCCTGCAACTCCTACTCCAGCCTTATGGAGACAGCTGTGAGCTTAGTTGATCTCAGCCACTCCTAATTTTGGCACATGGTCAGCAAGGTGGATTTAGGTGGACGACTTCTGAACCAACCCAAACAGTCCTTACCACTGCAGCTGGGTCCAGACCACATTCGCACGGTCCTCCACCATCCCCCCAAGTGCGCCTTGGTGACCAGGGACTGACAAGAGTCTCAAATCATGAGTGGTGGAGATCAACTAAGCTCAAGCAAAAGGGGAGGGAGTTGCGGAACCTATGAATATTTATAGATCGTGGTGTGTCCTAAGGAAATGAAACACATCAAATTTATAAACTGTTCTGGGCTTTGCTTTATCTCCTAAATAAAGATGAAACGTGCAGCACACAATATCAAAGAAGATAAGCGTCCCCTTCCGTCTTCTTCACAGGATTCAGGGTATCTGATTGGTCATTTTCAGGAAATTTTCATAATCCTCCAAGGCCTCATCGTCCATTTCATCATCCCCCAGGGAGTCAGAGCCTACAGCGCTGTGAATGACACGGGAAATAGAACATTGTTATATTTTTCAAACCTAACTGCATGGAAGTTTCAGAGGCATGATACACCAAGTTAAGTTGGTTCTATTAAAATTAGCCAACCGGAAGGTTTTGTGTGGACAGGTACAGTACATCATCTAACATCAATCCATGCATTGACGACTAAAAAATGGTGAATTGTTGGTATCCACAGAATAGAGTTATGCACCTCAATGTTGTATATATTTATGAAGATAAATACTTTCATCTAAATCTGCAGATCTGAGGCTTTGCATATCAAACAGTAACATAAGGTAAGTTGGGGTAAAGCTGCATTTACATGTGAGCGATTTGATCAACAATCTCATCCAATTGTTTGGGGCGAAAGTAACAATCGATTTTCGCCCAAACATTTGGATTTCACGTGAGAAATAAAAGTACTGGACAATACACCTTATGTTATTGGCTTTCAAAGTGGTCTATTGTATAACATTCATCTATGTGGGTGCTCCGAAAAATAATTAAAATATGCATGTGGTGCACAGTGCCACACTTCCCCCATGATATGGAGTAAGTGCGATTGAGGAATTCTCTCAGAGTAATAAAAATTGCTCGGGTTGCATAGGGCTAGTGCCACAAAGACACAAACTTCCTCTGTCAGTCTCTTTTTCCCTAATAAAAAATCCCAAGAAGTTCTTACAGGACAACCTTTTATTCACTGCTCCGCAACAGGTTAGCTAACAGTACTGACATTATCTTATTAAAATGCATTATGTGGAAGTGTTTTCACACCAGTGCAGTGTTCGAAATTAGCCAGTAATGGAATATCCATTGGTGACCACAAAAAGATGTCTTGTCGCCTCTTTTGGCGACTGTTAGCTTTATTCCTCCAAAATTGCATTTAGATCCATATACCCGTATTAATTGGGTATGCACTTGCCCCTGACGATGTCTAGTTAGGGGCAAGTACAGCCCCCTTTTTGAAAACCAGCCTGATTATGGCAACAGAACAATAACAGTGTGATAGTACACCTTAACCTCTTATGTACAGTGCCAGAGCAGTTACGTAGCATGCGATTCAAGACTCGTCAGAAATTCTGAAAATGATATATACTCCCCGGAAAAGTTGAAACAACAACTTGAGCTTGGTGGTAATCTTTTATCAATGTGACGAAAGAGAGATTATCGTGCTGCATTTAGCTGAATAGGCAGAAGTTGTCATGAACATTTATGTGATTTTCGATAGCTTCTGCCACCTCGTGTTACATATTAGAAGCCAGAAGCAATTCTGCACTTGCCCCATTTTTGCACTTGCCCCAACTTACCCTATTTGAAATTACAACAAATCTTGATGCATGACACCATATAATTAGAGACCTGCGAACTAGAGATGCAGCATTGACTTCTGTTGGTCATAAATGAGATTGAACAGGGCTGATCTGGACCAGAAACAAATGTGCCGATGTTGTTTCACATGCAAGTTGGGCCTTTAACAGTGAAATGAAGAACCACATACCAGCCATCCTCCTCAGGGTACTCCTCCACTTCACCTCCTTGCAAGCTGTTAAGGAAGTCCCACTCATCTTGGCCAAGAACCTGGCCATCCGGCCCATACATCACAGCATCTCCCCCGCCACCCATATCATACATGTGTCCCTCTCCACCCAAATCCTCTACCCTGCCCCAGTTGCATCTCTGCAATTCCATAACCGTCTTAACCATGTCCTGTGTCAGGCGGTCATTCCAATCCAGCCTATTGACTACTGACTTCATGTCGTCCAACAGGGATGACAAGTTGCACTTGTCCTCCTCCATCTGGTAACCACAGAGCTGCAAAGTATAAGTAGATTCAAATGAAACAAAGTGATGCAATATCTCAGGAGCTATTTGTCTCAGCTGAGTGCTAGTGGTATCTCTTGAGTAGGTACTTGCAAGGCTAATTTTCATGCAGAGTAGTTCGTAGTCAGCATGCATGTAGTGGGCAGGAGAGCATTTTATGCAAGATCCACTGGGCTATGGTTTCGTCCAAGCCGGCACAACTCACCTTCATCCCTTTTCCTCATCAAGGAAGGAACTTCACCTGTGGACATTGTCCATTGGATGCCAAGGGCATGTCGGAAAGCCTGCTTCAACCACAACACCTTGGTGGACAGTGGTGCAGAAAACCACTAAGGAAATGCTCTCTCGAAAGGTCCTCCATGCACACACATTTGGACAGAAATTCCTTAGAACTTTTGAAGAGAGTCTTGTGGTTGAAACAGACATTCCCACGCATCTCCTGCATCCAATTGATGATGTCCACTGGTTAAGTTCCTTCCTTGATGAGGAAAAAGGATGATGGCAAGTTGTGCATGTTTGGACGAATCCATAGTCCTGGGAGACTTGCATAAAATGTTCTCCTGCTCACTACATGCATATGCATGACTACTAACTACTCTGCGTGAAAATTAGGTGCGCAAGTGCCTTCTCAGAGATATCAATAGCGCTCAGCTGGGACAAATAGCTCCTGAGATATTGTCTTACTTTATGTTTCATTGAACACACCTGTTACGAATGAGAATGTAACTTACTGAAAAAACAACAACAGGTATGCCCTTGTCCCTGCCTTTAACCGCACACTGCACCAAGTATCAATGACATACGTGCATGAATTTTCAATTCATTCTACCATAGCAAATTAGTGATGGGTCAGTGCCATAGGCCTGTAATTACAGGCCTATGGCATCACTATTTGTGGCTGGCTGGATGAACAGAACCATGCAAGACCACCATGAAGCAATTTATTTCTATAAACTAAAGTAACCTTTCACACTTACATTTTGTAGGACTTGTGATTACACTAATGATTAACCATAATGTTCTATCAGGTAATTTGGCCTAAACCTTTATTTGAATTTTCCTCAAGGACATGGACCTGTCTGCTCAGAAGAACAATTTTGATATAATTATAACAATAATAATGAATAATTCATACCCGTTATCAGCCATCGGCTCTTTAGGGGGGAAGTTTGTTTTGTCTGGAACTCTTTGCTTTTCATTTTACTGTGCTCTTTGGGATAGGATAGGGATGGAAGGAAGCGGCTGTGGCCTATTAATTACGGAAGCAACTCCGGAATTTTCCTGGAAGGACCATAGGAAACCACAGAAAACCACGGTCAGAGTTGCCGGCCCTGGGATTTGATCCCAGGACCTCCCGATTAGCAGTCGGACACCATATCCCCTCCTCCAAACTGCTTCGGTGATATAATCATAGCATGTCCAATATGATGCCACTTCTTGTTTGTTGAACCACCATACAAACATTATCATAATTTGACTCTGCCTGCTCTCTCTTTCACTTGTCCATAACATATACACAAGTCCTAACTTAATTTTCTCACCTTCAGAATCTGGCAGATGGTTTTGATCCCATCCCTGTTGGGCTGGAAGGCTAGAATTGTGTGGAGTAGGCCCAAGAGCTCCTGAACTAGCACCTCAGTCATTTGAATGACAGCCTCGCTGGACCTCACCTCCATCTGCATGTACAGCTCTGCCAGGAACATTGTGTAGCCTCTCAAGCGCTCAGGATCAAGAGACTCCCTCCTCTCATTCTCGTCCTGGCATCTAGTCGAAAGGAGAAAGCCATGTGAAACAAACAGGCACCAAGAGTTATTTCACAGACAATCTCCCTGCACATGATAGCATAAAAGAAGAAATGTCAAGAGGAATCAACAAGGAGTTACACAATTATTGTAGTGCAAACTCATAGAACAAGAATAATATTACTCCATGCAGCAATGCAAAGTAGGTCAAGGTGATGAGGCAGAGGCAGACATGCCATTCTGTGACTTGCACGTACAAGGGAAGACCGTGTATGTGTCACTAACGGATTTGGACAAAAATCGCTCAGTGGGTAAATCACATGCGTAGAATTCACTGGTGAATGTAAAAACACACACTTCGCAGCCATTTTCGAGATATGAGTGACGTCAGATCCGGCACGCTCAATATAGTTCATCCTTTTGCTCCTTTTTTAGACTTTTTATCATCATCGAAAAAAAGTCTTTTCGAACGGCTCTGTCTGTCCGTCTGTTGACAGGTATCAGGACCTCAACCGCAACAAATAGGCGGCAAACGGTTTTCAGATTCTGATTAAACGTGACCTAAATAGGTGTCATGGCCAACTTCCGGTGACCCGCCACTTCTGGTTTTCCAGGTTCACTCTATCTGCACAAGTCTACTTCAGAGTTTGAGACCAATGCCCCTGTCCCGTGATGGATAATAGGGGTTCTACTGTAATCTTTTGTAACAATTTGTAAATTTTGTATGATTAAACTTGAATTAGACTACTTCATTGTCAATGTTACTTTCTTTGGGGAAAAATTACCCGTAAAGTTTCATACTTGAAAGAATGAGAAAAAGTATATTCTAATCACGCTCACATGATTTGCCAATCTTGTTTTGTCCCCTACTCCCTCCACTCTTTTTCTAGTCAAGTTCTTAACCTGATTTCATTTTTGGCTGCACATACTGCAATTCAATGTCATGTGGCACATGCTTTAGCCTAATTAATAAGTTAGTTATAATAAGCACAATAAATGGGCAATATATACTGGATCCCTTTATTTACTATATACTAGCAGGAGACCCGTTCTTTGCACGGGAATTGATAAATGAGAGAAATATACAGAATAGCAGGAGACCCGGTATCCATACGAATGAGATGGTACTCCTGCCACACCCGTCCTTTGTTGGTGGACGTCACCTGGGACACCGCCTTGGACACCGCCGAACTGTCGGCAATCTGTTGTATCTCTCTCTCTCTCTCTCTCTCTCTCCCTCCCCCCCCNTTGTACTCCCCCCCCCCAATTATCTGCGGGTACCTGACCAGGCTCCAGATTTTCTTTTTATATAATTATAATGGTCATGTGAGTGTAAGGAGGACCTGCTCCTCATTATCCGGTGGCACCCCAATATTTGGGAAAAGCCGTGATGTATATATGTATGTATGTATGTACCATGTACGTATGTGTGTATGATACGATGAGTGTGACTTCACATATCAATATATCGATATATTTTGCAAGACTAGAAAAAGGCAGGAGGGAGAAGGGGACAAAACAAGATTGGCAAATCACATGGGTGTGATTAGAATAGACTTTTTCTCATTCTTTCAAGTATGAAACTTTACGGGTAATTTTTCCCCAAAGAAAGTAACATTGACAATGAAGTATGCATACCGGTACTCGAATTCAAGTTTAATAGTCCTAAATTTACAAATTGTTACAAACGATTACAGTGGAACCCCTATTATCTGTCACAGGACTGGGGCATTGGTCTCAAACTCTGAAGTAGACTTGTGCAGATAGAGTGAACCTGGAAAACCAGAAGTGGCGGGTCACCGGAAGTTGGCCATGACACCTATTTAGGTCACATTTAATCCGAATCTGAAAACCATTTTCCGCTATCTGTTGTGGTTGAGGTCCTGATACCTGTCAACAGACGGACAGACAGAGCCGTTCTAAAAGACTTTTTTTCATTGATGATAAAAAGTCTAAAAAGGGAGCAAGAGGATGAACTATATTGAGCATGCCGGATCTGACGTCACTCATATCTCGAAAATGGCTGCGAAGTGTGTGTTTTTACATTCACCAGTGAATTCTACGCATGTGATTTACCCACTGAGCGATTTTTGTCCAAATCCGTTAGTGACACATCACGGTTCCCCTTGTTAGACTGCCTCACCTTTCCATGCTATTTTTTCATGTCAGTTTGTCAGATAACCAGTTCACTTCATGCAATGTGCCCCCATTAGATATGGGTCAGCCATTATTACCTCTTGATGAGGGCACGTCTGAATTTTCTGCCCCTGCGTCCTGGCCTGGAGAGAGTCTGGCAGAGCCTGGCACCAGTGTACCGGAAGTTGGTCTGCTCAATGGCTTGCTCAAATATCATGTGCACTGCGTAACGGAGTGCCTGGGAGGAGATTCCAATAATTAAGTACAAAATGCAAACATGTATTCCATGTCTCTTGACCGAAAGGCTTAACACACCCTACACATACCTCAGGTGAGTTGAACCTCCCTCCGAAGAGGTTGACATAAGCAGGAACAAATAAGTCAAAGAAGTCCGGCTTCTTGGTGAGCTCGGTGATCATGTGGCTGACCTCCATGAGGAAAGCATTGTCTGCTTTTGAAAGACCACTGTCTACTCCACTGTTCACTCCATCCTCTTCATGGGGGTATTCCTGGGGCTGGGAGTATGACTTCGGGTAAAACTCCTGCGCTTCCGCGGACAAGCCCGAGTTTACAATTGACATCACAACTGGAGGGAGGCCATCTCCAGTTACATTCCTTTCCAAGGTTGGGAGAATGGCACCTGCCTTAGCAGAGGGAATGGGGACCCCAACTGGAGGACCAGAAGGGTCGGGAAGGTCCTGCGAGCGGGCCTGTTGGCCTCCCTGGTGAGGTGACTGGTTGCCAATACCATGGTCCATGGCCTCAGGTTTTGTGAACTTCGTCAAAAGTGGGTCCAGCGAAAAGCTCTAATGGGAACACAAGAAAATCAGGAACCAAAATTACATTGATACTGCATTGGCGACTATTATTTTATAAGGGTCATTCAGATGAAAACGAGCCACGGTCATATAGCCAATTTTAGGATGCGTTTGTCATGACATCCTATACCCACAATGAAGGTTGTATCGGTGTAGTATTATGACACACTGACAGTTGGCCATTCGCACTCGACACAGTCAGTGTGCTTTTGTTCAGGACCACCCCAATCAAAGAGACCGTCCAGTCAGATATGGAAGCAACGAATGTTGATCTGTGCGAGGTAATCTGTTTTTGAACCGCAGAAGGTGTAGGGAGTACAGAAATCCATCTCCATATGAAAACTGTATGTCTTCCTCACATGTTAGAGCCTGGGGTAAGCGGTCTGCTTGCCCTGGCCTGGAATTACCTGTCAACGATGACCATCCCTCTCTTAACTGCTTACTCCAGGCCCTAAAAAACAAAGATATGCAGTTTTCGTACACTGTACAGTCAGTAGGCCTACTCATACGGAGATGGATTTCTGTACTGCTGACACCCTCAGGGGTTCAAAATCGGATTACAGCTGGCTGATTAACATTCGTTGCTTCCATATCTGACTGTTCGGTCTCTTTAATGAGAGAGAGAGAGANAGGGGGGGGGGGGGGGGGGGGGGGGTCCTGAACAAAAGTACACTGCGACTGTGTCGCGTGATCGAATGGCCAATTACTACACCATACAGCCTTCCTTTTGGGTACAAGATGTCGCGACAAACCAATCTGAAAATTTGCTCTATGACTGTGGCTCATTTTCATCTGAATGACCCTTAGTATCCAATGCAACATAAACCTGCCAGTTACAGAGATACTCACTCCTCCCCCACCCTGCCCTCTTTCCCCAAAATCGCGAATTGCATAGAAGCCAAAGAGGTAGCAGGAGAGATAAACGCCACATGGAATTCTTTTCGTCCCTGAATATGCCTGTCCTGTGGCCGCCCACAGGCCAACAGCCCCTGCGCTAAATGCAATGTGCAACCACACACCCGGCCTCGTTGAGTCCCCACCCCATTTCATTTTTTGCAAGTGCCTGTGCCTAATTGGACTGTACAACCAACAAGATTGGGGACGTGTTCCTTGGACGAGAGCGGATGGCATGCTCGACAAGTAATAACACGTCAGCATTCACCAAAGCCTGCACTAAAGCTACCATGCAGGTGTCGCATCAGTCAGACTTGAACTACTGACATGTCAGGATCATAGAGTAAATATACCCCTGGATCGTGGTCAGGACCTACTGTGTTATTATGACAGCTAACTCCCATGAAATTAATTGACACATTCTGTCTTGAGCGACATATTACAAACTTGGCTCCACCCATGCAGGAGCTATGCAAACTTCTCATGCAAAAAGGCCAGGCAGGCTTGAACTATCAGGTTTGAATGCATATTGGACTTATCATGTAATTTCCTACTTGTAAAATGAGCAGACAGGAGCTCAACGCCTCACAGTATGTTGACTTCTGATCTGGGGGACGTCTGATACAGAACTTCTAAGAAGCACGTCCACTCTCGACAGGATCCTTTGTTTGACTGATTTCAAACAAGATTGATTCCTTCACTTTATTGTTGTTTGCCATGGAGACTGACCTTCAGTGTATAGCCTACACATCAACCAGGGATGCCAACAGTAGGAGTGGGCCAGAAAATCTTACCTACATTGCAAGCCGTTTTAAATAATGCCCTGTGCCTAAAAGTCGGACAGTTATGGGGCAATAGTGTGTGCATGTCACTATGTGAATACAGAGTGGAGAAGTGTCTAGACAGTTTGGCTCATAGGTAATTATATTGCATGTGTATATTGTATGATTTATGTGTCCAAACATTTATTTAGAGTCACCCTGTACAATATAGTTTGTCCAGCGAAACAATTCCCGCAAGAATGAGTCACAATGCAATCTGCGAGTTATTCATTGTTAGAAAAAGTGACGCATTCTTTCGCTGGGGAGGAGGAGGAGGAGGAGGAGGAGGAGGAGGAGGAGGAGGAGAATCTCAACTGCCTAAGGGTGGCCGGGGGGGGGGGGGGNGGGTGTAAATCTGGCACTGCCTACAAGTTGACACCTCCAACAATGGTACTGGTTGAAATGTGATGGATTACACTTCCTCCAGTCGTGCATTGGACATTCCCACTGGTTGGTCTCGATCTGCAAGCGGACTTACGTGCTACATATCCGTATACACTATATACTGTACCTGCCTAATTACAACCTGTCGGGGAGGTGTAGATGGCCGAGATGGTAACGTCTCGGCTTGCTGAGTGAAAGGCCCCAGGTTCGATCCCCGCCTGGGGAACTTTCCTTTCACCTGCGTCAGGAGGGTCTCTGACCTGCACCTTGGAGGTGTCTGGCAACCTAACCTCCTGGGGAACAGCACATGACCCCTTTACCAACATTGCACTTACACCAATGTTCCCTCCCCGAAAATCCCTATCCCTACCCTACATCCTTGACTCCTTGCACTGGTGAATGAAGTTAATATAGGAAAATGGAGTGAAATGGTGGTATTCCATCCCCCTAAAAAGGCTCAGCCTTATCACGGGGTAACGTAAAAAAAACAAAAAACAATTACAACCTGTCTCAAAAAGATATAACAATTTTTGGCAAATCCCGGCTGTTCCCCACGTCATCAGCACCCACGTCTGGAGGAGAATCGTATCATATATTATGGGATATACTGACCAATATCTCACATGCAGAATGTCCCTGAAATACTGTAAGGTCAAGGAGCGTCTCACATCTTGTACTTGACCAGAATAATATGATGAAATATTAAATAAATTTAATAATTAATTAAATAAATGTTACTTGTTATTCAATAGGAGTCATATACTGTACATTATATACCGTACTTGCTCAAGTCGGCTTCTTAATGGCACTTTGCAGTACTAATTTGTTGAAGTGACAGTTTTAAAATTATTTCTGGATAAAGAGAATTTGGGAGTAAAGTTCTCGCTAACTAACAACAGAACCGATTTTTTTTTTTGTGTGTGTAAGTGTAACTGACCTCTCTCTTGCACATGTGTGCTGTACTTTTCCCACATTCTTAATGTAGTATTTTAAAAAGTCATTTGCATTCGGGAGTAATATTTACGCCATCATAAAATTTTAAGTGATGTCGTAACAAGCACCCAAAAATGCAGAAAAATGAGGTGCTCCGGACCTGTGAATCCGATTTTTATATTTAGCTATAACCTTTCGGCAAATAATAATTTTGTCAAAATTTGACTGATTTGAGAACTACTAGAAGTTGGGGGAACCCTAATTTTCACGGTTTTTAATGTGCCTAGAGGTACTGGTCAACCACAAACGTGACCCTTCCTTTGTGTAGGGAGGGTGGGATCCACTGTCTCCTCTTTCGGCCAGAGTTGTAACTCGAAGAAGTCCGGATTCTCTATAATTATGCCCCCCTTAATCATTGCGCCACTTGACAATATTCTTCTCGTCATCCATGCACGACAAAAATTTGTTACTTGTATCCTCAGAAGCACTTAAAATTTACAGTCTTTGTAACTTTAAGCGGTTTATCTTTTTACTCGGCCATTCACATTGGTGTTTATTATCACTAAAGACTGGATTTCTATGTTTTTACCTACATTTCATTCTGTATACGTACAAGACTGGAACCAAAATATTTATCAGTTATAATGTAACACAAGGACCTCAAAAATCGTAGTTTTATAGCTTCTACTTGCCACCTTAGGGCATTGCACAGTGTGTCCAAACGCAAGAACACTTGGACAAACATGGTAAAACCAAGTTGGCAGAGTCGTGCCAAATCTGCCATAATGTAAGAAATTAATGTCTGAACAATAATTAAAAAAAAACCCTTGGTAGGTTCAATTGAGATGAGTTTCATGGCGGAGGCAGGTACTCACGTCAAGTGTTCGCCTGCCACCTTTTTGTGTCTATTCAGTCGGCTTCGAATGGCATGGAAGAAAGGTCATTTAGGCTCATCTGGGTTTTAAGCTGTGCATAAAATACTTCTGCCTAAGCACTACTTACTCTCATGTAGCAATTTGAATGTAACCTTGAAATATCCGTCCCAGGCGCTCCTTTGTTGAGGCCTCCATCCTGCGTATTTGTCGTAACGTCATTGATTTGACTTCAAAGACGAAAAGTAACGGATTTCACAATATTTCACTTCGAATCGCACATTAAACGAAAGACTAGACTCCCTAGTTATAGACTCACTTCATCTCAATACCACATAATGCCACATTTTTTCCAAAAAAGATATGCTGACTCGATAGACTTCCCTCAGCGTTGATAGTGCTTCGGTGGTGTGCACCGCTACAATGAAAATGTTGCATCATACACTATTCTTGCTGGACAGAGAGAAAGTGTACCTGGCGGGCTATAAACAATGGAGCTGCGGATCCTGGATGGAGTTAGAGCCAGCTGGAGTCCAAGAAGAATGACGTCGCTGTGGAAGTGTCTGCAGGACACTTTGGCCTGCAGCTGGTTAGGGGCCGTCCATAATCCGCGCGGACAGATTTTTTCACTTTTTTACCTCCCCCCCTCCCCTTTGCGGACAGAAGCGGACAATTTCTTACCTCCCCCCCCCCTAAAAATTGCAC
>JYFJ02006689.1:0-18461 GCA_000934665.2 Catajapyx aquilonaris | reverse complement strand
CCCTGAACCTGGGAATGATGCTACTGGCAATAAGTGACTTTTGTGAAAACCTCTACTCGGTATGATGGGTATTTTCTGGCATGTGTGAAACGTGTACGCTCTGTATCACCTGATCCCATTGCGATCCCAAAATGAAACTTTGGGAGATGCAAGAGGATAGTACAAAGTAATTTTGGGAATTTTTTCAAAATTTTAAAAATATCATTTTTTGAAATATTTAAATTTAAAGATTTAATTGTGTTTAAATTTTTTAATAAATATGATAACCTCTGCCGTGTTACATATTAAATTAAAGCCCATGGAAGGACCTTCAATATGAGACATTCCCCAGGTTTATATCTCATCTGGTTCCTGAGAAAATAATACTTGAGTATTTCAAGACGCAGCAATTTTTAGTCAAAATTGGAATATTTAATATTTAATAACTCGTGAATGGTAGGCAAAAAAAAATATTTCTTTTGGTTTTCATTCATAACTATGTAAGGACACTAGACACACCTAGTTTCATAAAAATCTGAGGGGTCAAGGCCAATCGCTGTGATGATTTGACATGGAATGACCCAGCAGCAGGTGGAGGTGGTATGAAGACCTGGACTTTTTCATACCCCCAGAGGAAAAAGTCACATGGGGTGAGGTCGGAAGACCTTGGAGGTCACTGGAGAAAAACCAGATCTTCCTGACTGGCACCATTGGGGAACGACATCATTCAGCCATTCTCACACATCGTGAAAATAATGAGGAGGTGCCCCATCTTGTTGCCAAATAAATTATGCTCTTCGCCCTCCAGCTGAGGGAAGAGCCAATTCTGGAGCATGTCCAGGTAGATGTCCGTAACAGTTGCCTTCATAGAAAAGAATGGGCTGTATACTTTCCTTCTGGACATGGCGCAGAAAATGTTGACCTTTGGGGAATCCCTTACATACTGCACCACTGCGTGTGGATTCTCTGTCCCCAGATCCGCACATTATGTCGGTTCACCTTACCACTATTAAAGGTGAAATGTTGATTCGTCGCTGAAGACAAGATGATCAGGGAAGTCAGCGTCAACCTCCATAGCATGCTGCATTTCGGTGCTGAACTTGGTACGTGCCGCATGGTCTGTAGGTTTCAGGGCATGCAGCAGTTGCAGACGATAGGGCCGAATCCGCAGTCGCTTTCGCAATGGCTGCCACAGCGTCATCCGCAGCATTGATAGTTCACGGCTGGCACACCGCACAGATTTACCGCACGTGAAAGACTCCATCACACTCTTGGCTCTCTCCTCCAACACACGCAGACGTGCGCTTGCAACGCGGACGTGCACTTGCAACGCAGACGGGACGTGCCCTTGCAAAGGCATCCCGTCGTCTAAAACTTCTTGAACCACTGTTGAATGTGATTTTAGGGAGGGGCGTAATGTTGTCCGTACTGTCGCCGGAAGGCCCGCTGAGCAGCAACTACCGAACCAAGCTTTGCAAACTGCAGGACACACAACGCTTTCTGTTCGGGAGACGCCATTTCGTGGAGTGGCGCTGTGCGCCTCACGGCAAATTGCAGAACCAACGTTTCTGTGTGCAATAAAAACTTCAAAATGTGCTCTTTCGTTCTATGTCTGTCTTGTCATTACACTGCAACTAATAGAAATTACGCAACTTTCAAAAGTTTACAATAATTTAGGGACACCCAGGTCCCCTCTATCATTTCTTAAAGAAACGCCCACTTCATTTACTCAGTGTATATCTTCAAACTTGAGCTCCAAGAGCATATTCAGTAGTCGTTTTTGGGTGACTTGAGGCAGTCACCTTGTGAGCTCATTTTTCTACTTCACTGATCTAGCAGCCAACATTTTCTGTCTCCATTTGCCATTTTTTCCCTGTGACGGCATTGCAGTACTGGAGGCCTTGATCAGGGTTTCCATACCACTATAGCCATTGGTAGTGACACTTTGGTTTAGGTTTTAAGTGGCTGTATAAAATCTTGAATAACAACTAATTATATCTTTCTTTTTTTCCAGATATGAACCAGTTTGTGTAGGCACTGTCACTCCACCTCCCTGTAAGACAAAGAGGTGAGAATTAAGCAGCTGGATAGATTGAAGTGCCTATGGCAGCGTCGCCCATCCGGGAAATCTGTGAAACTGCCATTGTGAGAAGAAATGCTTCGAATGCTCACGCTGAATTAATAAGCGATCAGGACTCGGTCGGAAATTTCTTGACCGATTTTAGTGAAAGACACCCAGAGGTGGAGCCCGAAGATTTGAGTGAGATAGTGATTACTGAACCATTTGAAGCTTGTTACATTGTAGAGCCACAACGCAATGATACGGAAGAAAACTTGATTGTGAGCATGGAAGACTCCGCTTCAAATGCAGGAGTTGGTGATCTGGAAGTTTCAATGAGAACTCCTGCTATGTCCCCTGGTGAGTTTAACTGTGAGATGTGTTATTTTAACTTTTAAAGTTTTTTTGTTGTTTTTTATTTTTAAATACCCTGTGATAGGGCCTGAGGCCCTCTTAGGGGGCAAGGGGAGGTTCCCAAGGGAGGGCGCTGTGTGGTAGTCATTTCTGTAATTCTTTAAACACCAGGTCTTCTCTCCTGGCCCTGGGCAGAGTAGGGAGTGCAATTCTGCCCCGGCATGTCAGGTGAAAATCGGAAAAAGACCCGGCCGAGCAGAGGTGACGGGGATGGGATTTGAACCCCGGCCTCCCGCTTGGCTGGCCAGCAGCGTAACCACTACACCGCCATGCCTCCCTCTTTTAAATCATTTATAATGGTTGAATTCCTGTGTGCTTTGATGTAGCAGTTGGTTGCTTTCCTACTGATCAGGGAATATTTTCTGTGCAGAAAATAATTGTTTTGCAGTGCATTACTTTTCTCTAACAGGCAATGCCGAATGTTGGTGAAAGAAAATTTAAGGGAAGGTCAAGCCCATTGGGCTTATACAGGGTGGTCGGTAAATGGCGCACAAGCTTCAGGTAGCGAGATTCGTTGTGAAAAACCAGTATATGGAAGTGAAGGTCATATTGCTCTACGAGACCTGGTTAGGGTTCACGAGGCCTCCAAAGTTTGGGCCAAATCATGACGTCACATCCGCCCGCGAAATTCAAACACTACCGTATCGCTACTGTCTGTGATTTCGTTGCCAGGGATTGCCATGTTGGCACCCCCCACATTTCCACCTTACAATGGAACCGTATAAACTCATGGACGTTGCCAGGCACGCGGCGACGAAGGTATGGCAATGCCTGGCAACGTCCCGGCGAGTTTATACGGTTCCATTGTAGGGTGGAAATGTGGGGGATGTCAACATGGCAATCCCTGGCAACGAAATCACAGACAGTAGCGATACGGTAGTGTTTGAATTTCGCGGGCGGATGTGACGTCATGATTTGGCACAAACTTTGGAGGCCTCGTGAGCCCTAACCAGGCCTCGTAGAGCAATATGACCTTCACTTCCATATACTGATTTTTCACAACGAATCTCGCTACCTGAAGCTTGTGCGCCATTTACCGACCACCCTGTATACCTTCAAAACTGGAGCGATACAGGGTTTGTCCCACTGCTAGTCCAACAGGCCTAAAAACATGACCATAGTCCACTCAATATAATGCACCTATTGACAACCCAGAAAAGGAAGGGGGCAGGACATGCAGCTTCCGATGGGTACTACTGCAGCTGACCCAAAATTGGATGGTGTTATGCAACAATGGGACAACCCACAAAAATGTCAAAATTGAGTTAGGCCCATGAAAATACACCCAAAGGATCCTACTTCATTCAGTTAAAATCACGCTGGTGAAATCTGCATACTTCTGCCATAAATGACCAGAAGGAACACTGAATTAATTTCACAGGTATGACCTTCAAAGCCGTTTTTCCCAAAACTGGTCTCATGTGGGTTGACTCATTCTTGCATAACACCGTCCAATTGAAGATGACAAATGATTTAATAATTTGATATTTTAAAAAATATCTGCAGTCTTATGTTCGGCCCTGTTCACACGTGGCGACCTTTGGAAATACGCAGGATTGAATGAGAGCATTCACACGTGGCGACTGAGTAGCTGGCCCGAGGATCTTTGCTTCTACAAGCGCTGAAGCGCTCAAGGCCACGCGTGCCACTACCGGACCAAGTAATACCAAATTGGAAAAAGGTGGCCAAAAGAAAATAATTGCATTTTCTCGACAAAATCCATGATAAGGGGGTTTTCATGGTCGACAATTTCAAACATGTTGTTAAAATATCAAAATTCAAAATGGTGGATCCAATATGGCATACATCTGATGGTAAAATTACTTAGATTAAATCGAATTTGGTGGTTTTCTAGGTAGATGATTCCAAATATGTTGTTACAGTGTCAAAATTTAAACTGGCGGATCCAATATGCCAGACCTCGGAGCGTAAAACTCCTCAAATTGAATCGAAAACTGGGATTCAGGGGTTTCCAGGTAGTCGATTTCAAATACAGTAAAACTTCTATAAGTCGAATCTCCATGGGACCGGGAAAAAACTTCGAGTTATAGAAGATTCGAGTTAGAGAAGTTTGCAGTTTTTAAAGCACATAACGATATAAGGAAGCCTATACCTTCATATCCAGCGACAAAAGGTGTTCAAAACTTAAAAATAACTGTCACTATCACACTTACAATGTTCCTCGTTGTTTTGATCTAAAAAAAACCTCTGTTATGGACATTCGCCTACCCTTAAATTCAAGGATTCAATTGTCACAATCGAGTCAAGCACTTCTTCCGGTATATCTGGTAGACGGAAATGAGGAAATTGAGCCTTTCTGTACATGTGGCGTACCCTCGACCCTTCGGCTGGGAAATGAGAACATTTTCCTTACTCGCCAACGTGAACTTCGACTTAGGGAGACTGAAAATGCATTTATATCCCATCGTAAGGCCCTGCCAGCACTTCGAGTTATGGAGAACTTTGAGTTATAGAAATTCGAGTTAGGGAAGTTTATTTCCTTTTATTTTACATTGTGACCAACCAAGCTCATCATTTTCTTAGACTTATAGAGAACTTCGACTTAGGGAAGTTCGACTTATAGAAGTTTTACTGTATTACTCTAATATACTGTATCTGTCATATTGGATCCCCCATTTTTAATTGTGAATATTTACCAACAGATTTGAAATCTTCTACCTGGAAAACACGCCAATCCCAAATATCGATTTTATTTGAGGCGTTTTATTCTCAGAGGTCCGCCATATTTGAATTCTTAGCAACAGATTTGAATTTCTGGGCCATGAAAACCCCCGAATCATGAATTTTGTCAAGAAAATGCCATTTTCTGCTGTCGCGAGCTTCTGCCCCACTGCAGTTGCAGAGTCGAGCGCTTGCAGTGCCGGACACGAGCGACTGCAGCAGTAAGTTGCTATCGCTCATGACTGAAGTCACCACGTGTGAACAGTTCCTAGGAGTGCTCCTATGTAGGGGCCCCCTACGGGTAAGAGCGCTCCTAAGTGGCCGAGGGTTGCACCAACCCAAACTAGGAGGCATCCTACGTACGGGTCTTCCTTCCCTTGTTATCGGGCAGTCGCGCCTGGCTTCCACACCCGTCTTGATGATCTGGTTATTTATTAATAAAATAACTGTTTTACATGCATTAAAATAATATTACACAGCTGGAGAATATGTTTTATATGATTAAAAACATAAATTAGCTTCTTTAGTGATGAACGTGGTCCTGCATGACGCAATCCCGGCAGGCAGGTTTTGGGCCAAGGCGGGCTAAGGCAAGGAGCCCGAACAAGCCAAAAGATGCAGCAAATTTTATAGTGAGGCTGAGAAAAATTTAAGTTTTGGTAGCGCTGTTTAATTTTATCACCCACATTTCTGGCTTGCCATCGAAACATTCGCGAAGTAATTCGGATGAAAAACGGCCGAGATAGCAGAGGCGTGCAATATACTTAATTATGATTGCCCAAATGGTAATTTCTAAATTTTAAATATATGGTTAGATAGACAAAGATTTGCACTATCCAGGGTTCACAGGAAAACTTATGTATCCTCCGGTAAGTGTCGAATAAAAAAACTATTTTGGCGTAACGCCCTGCAACGTATCAAAAAATGACATTTTTCCACCTTCTTTTTGGGATAAGAAATTACACAAAGAACATAGGAAAACAACTTGCACATATCCTATGAGGATTGAAACAAGCTTTCAAATGATACATAATATGATTTTTTTGGATCATCTTCATAGTTGTTTCGAATCAAACACAGGGCTCAATGGATTAGGGAGGAAAGACCTTGGACTGCTGGGAGCGCTCCCAGCCGGTAAGAGTGGGTCCGGGTCTTACTAGGAGGTAGGATCGCTCCTAGCCCATAGGAGGGGTTGGTGCAGTGAAATCCCTTCCTAGCAGCACTCCCACCTCCTAGGAACGGTTCGTGCAACCGGCCCATAGAGTTACAGTAGGCTGTGTCACGATTTATAATGCATGGCAAAGAATTTGGTGAACCATCCGGAACGCTGCCAAAGGCACCTTGGGAAACAATCAGTTGATGGCGTGAAATGGAATCAGGATGATGAGTTCTAACTCATTGCATTTGATTCTTTGTTTTACTGTTCAGTCAAGTTGTGCTACATATGGTGCGACTTCTGGATGCAATGGCAGAATGCATGAATGTTGTTTACATGTGCAATTGGCTTTGAGTTAGCATCGTACTGCTATCATGAGGAACATTGCAAGTTGAGCAGGAATCGTAAATACAAAATGAGATACAAAACACGAAGTGAAATACAAAACGAATATGGTACTGCATTGATTACAAAATATATGGTAGTTTCTATAGCGATGTCATGTCCATTGGCAACACCAGTGCCTGCAGTAGCTCCAACCTAACCTACAAGATAGGGGGAAGGGCTTGAGTTGGTCACACTTTTACCTTGGAATCAGCCCCAGTCTTGTTTTTAGGCTTGTTGGATAGTTAATGCTAACTTAGCAGGACGAAAATTCCATCCACGGTCTCCAATTTTCAAATTTTTGGGAACCTTTCCTCCTGAGGTGCGACTCTTTTCAACATCCAGAAGTACATCATCGGCAATGGAAAGGGTTGTGAATGAGTGGTTCATTTGCGCCATGGTTATTAGGATGGCTACGTTTGTTTCATCATGTAATCTGTACAAGTAACTGTGATTCATTGACATATGTTACTTTTCCAGTGGACAGTTTAACCAGCAGTAGTGTCACAAGCAGTGGGGGGAAGAAGCCTCGCTACTCCTTGTCCATGAAGAAGTACGATACTTCTGCACCTGAATTCAGAGAGCCATTTTCTCATGGTGAGTATTCATTTAAGTTATTCTCATAATACCCACACCACTTAATGAGACAGGAAGAAATTTTGCATTTTTTCCTGTTTCTAATGAAAATGAGTAAAAGAATTGATAGAAGAAAATTGATAGAAAGAAGCTAGGTATGGGAAACTGGAAAGTAGATGTCTAAGGGTGTAGCTGCAGTGTCAAGCCTGCAAAACTTTCAGGAGGGCATGTCCACCACATCCACATTGTATGGCTTGCCATAGATTTTCTGATGGTTTGCAATTTTGTAAAATTGAAAATGACCATATTTTTACAGGAAGCCAATAGTTACGAAGAGCGTCCAGAAAGTAAGTTGCATATTTTAATTAGAAAAACCACAATGCACCCCCAGAACTTTTATTTACACATCTGAAATCGACAACTGTCTCCTTTTTTTCAAAATTGTTTCCAGCCAAATTGGGGCATTTTTCATTGAGTTGCACAATATCTTCTATGCCTATGTCATAGAAGTCTGCCACCAGCCATTTCCGCGATCCCTGAACGCTGGAATGCAACTCCTCATCATCGTCAACCTTCTGCTTTGCAAGGCATTTCTCCCTGTCCATGGATACGTGGTAATCGCTAGGCTCTAAATCCCAGGTGATCAAAAAATTCTCACTTGAATTGTTGCGGCAGGGTTCCAGTAAACCAGGCAGTACGGAGGGGAGCATTGTCGCCAAGAAATCACCCCAAAGTTCAATATACCGATACATTTCTTGTGAATTGCCATCTTGAACTTCTGTAATGCCTCACAATGAACCTTTGAGTTGAAGCTTTGGGCAGCATGTTGAGTTTCGTGGTGTTTTCTTGTGCGACAATTCCCCCCTGCGTACTGCCTTGCTTACTGGAACCCTGCCGCAACAATGCAAGTGAGATTATTTTGATCACCTGGAATTTAGAGCCTAGCGATTACCACATATCCATGGACAGGGAGAAGCAGAAGGTTGACGATGATGAGGAGTTGCATTCCAGCGTTCAGGGATCGGGGAAATGTCTGGCGGCAGACTTCTATGACATAGGCATAGAAGATATTGTGCAACTCAATGAAAAATGCCCCAATTTGGCTGGAAACTATTTTGAAAAAAAGTAGACAGTTGTCGATTTCAGATGTGCAAATAAAAATTCCGGGGAGGCATTGTGGTTTTTCTAATAAAAAAACGGAACTTACTTTCTGGATGCTCCTTGTATTTGCATGAGTGGTAATATGTTTCCAAAGGGGAAAAAAAAGTGAAGATATTAAATTGGCTTAAATACAAACTTGCTGCAGTTATGCCATCAAAATATTTTCCTTGACAATTTTCAACCCGTAGGTTGCACCTAGAAAACAAATTCATGCATTGTACTACTCATTTTGGTGTCATGCTTAGTTAGCTCTTTCCCCAAACCATGTTTGCCCAAAAATATCTTGTCCAATGAAGGAATTAGGGTATGTAAAGTAATGAATCTGGAGGCTGCTGATTTTTCTGTGGGTGCTGAGATTTTTTGTGGAAAAAAAGTGCATAATAATGTGTGTAATGAAAAAAAGGGAAAGATAAAATTGTAAATGAATGACTCGTCAGAAATAAAGAAGTCAATATACTGTGTTACCCTGCATTCTACAGCATGCCAATAAATACTGGGTTAATCAGATTTTAAGAAACACACATCTGGTGGCTATATCAGTATTAGGCTGGGTCAGCTGGTATTGAGTGGGGGTTTGTCTATATTTTACATGCGAAAAGTGTGTGATTTTCTTGATCCGGAAAATAAGGAGAACATACTGTAGTTTTATGTCCTCTTACTTCCTCAGTATCACCAGTCAGGAATAGCTGTTATAACTCACTTGCTAAATATTACAACAAAATGCTTCCTCTCTTCCACTGCGTCATCAGAGAACCAAACGGTCAACATGGCGGCTTTTCAATGCATCTCCTGTACTCGGAACTGACTTAATGGGCACTCACTGTAGCAAATCTGTCGTTAATGTCTCCACACCAGTGGGGAAAATTCGTTTGGGAAACAATTACTGTAACTGTCTTGGTTTGAGAGGACCTCATAATAATGTAGGCTGTGTAGAGTTTTGCTTGGTTCTCAAATGCTGTCAGTATCATGTAATGGAGAAACGTACCGTACTTTAAAAATTCTCATATGGTATCGATCACATACAAGCCATGATAAAAGTTGAAAAAATTGTTTGCCATAATATTTTTGCTAGTGAGGTAATACACCTCTGATGGCCCAAGTCAGAATCATGTAAGTCTGCTTTTTGTCATTTTGAGATATTCGCATTTGAAGTTTGTATGTTTCCTTTATCGTATATGGAAAAAAGTGCATGGTTTCAATGTGGCCAAAACTTGAAAAGGTAGCTCCTACAGTGTTATGTTTCTCTTCATCGCATATTGTGGTCGAATTTTGAATGGCTTCTAATTACGTGTTGTTTCAATCTCCGATTATGCTGGGTTGTGAATTTCCGTCATAAAATATGTTATTTATTGGGCTTTATAAAGGTGGTTGGGTAGTGAATCTTAAGTCAAATCAGAGCCTGTAAAAAACATTCCACAAGTTGAACTTAAAATTCGGAACAAGGGCTCCCTACATAACACGCCTACTTATAATGTCGGAAACTGCACTGATTTTTAGGTATACACTGCAATATATATATTTTTTGGCGTAGAAACTGACATGGTTCAGGGAGCGATCAGCAGGCTTGCCAACCTTGATTACCCTGTGGCCGTTATGTTTGACATGATCTAAAAAGGCCTTAATATGGCCTTAGCATCACGAAATGGACACGCAATTGAACGTACGAACCGAATACAACAAATATGCCCAGGGCCAAAGTCATACTTTATCAATATTCGACATTATTAGCGTCGCTTTGCGGCACCTTTTTGTGCCTAGGTTGATAGTGAGGTCCGGCAATCCCTCCCATTGTTAAGTCTACCTTACGTCACGACGTGACGTCACATTCTAATTGACAAAACACTCGCGAGAGTCTGTGGTGGCGCTGCCAACCAACCATTTTCGGCAGCGGGTTAATTAAAATCTTATAATTAGGATTGGCTATGAATTTACGTGTAGTACTAATGACATTTAGTACCAAATACACATGTAATTTTATAAATTATTCTCAAATAAATAATGTTAATGTGAGTTCTTAGAATCGATGAATATTATTAACGCATATCAATAATCTGCGTATCGATACGGCACCCCCTCCGCCGGCGCGGCGTTGCCGCTTCGTACATCCCGCTACTGCACTACATCCAGTTAATTGATAATTACTGCTGAACAGAGCCGGTAACATTGGGATTTTATGCAGCTAATTAACTCGACACAGTTCAAGCTTTCAAGAGAATAGTTTTATGTAAATATGTTAGGATTTTAAAGTAAGATTTTTGGCCTTTTTTTGCTGTTTCTGGCTGTTTTTCCATAAGGCCAATGATAAAATTAGCTATGTTTAGGTGTCGGTGGTTCAATAAATTGACCAGTAAGGACCCTTTTTTATGGGTTTATTTTAAAGAGGACACTTTTTTCTGTAAATCGTGCAATTTTCATGAACTTCTTAGGATGTGGCCATAACTACCCAACCACCTTAAAAAATCATTCAAAAGGTATGGGTATGTTTAGGTGGGCAAATACATATTTCCCAGCCAATGCAATGGTGGGATTTCATGTGGAATGCTGGGTACAGAATGGCTGATATGTGAATGCAGCTTAAAATGGAGGAATGGGTGGGGGTGGGGATGGGGGTAGGGGTATGGGTATGATTGGGAGATGGACATCATCACTTGCTAGGTTTGAAACGATTAACAATATGGTGTCCACCACTGGCCTAGAAAAACCTGAGCAAATCGAGTGGTTTTCTGCGCCTGCCCCCCTAGAAAAATGCTTGCGAAGCGAGGGTTTTTCTAGTAAATAGTTTAAAAATTTATTGTCAGGGTGTTTGACAAGGACTGCTGCAGATTTGTATTCTACTCACAACTTCAAGCATTTTGTCCATAAATGTAGTGTGACTTTGACAGAATTATGTTCAATATGGCGGCACCCATTCAGATATTCAACAAGGTGGATAAAAGAACAATCATTCTGTTTTGTGCACAGAAGGGACAATAGCCATCTAAATGTATTGGCAAATGCAGGCACAGTTGGGGTTTCTGTCTCGCGACAGCTTTTCCTTGGTCATTTTAGTTTTAAGCCTGGGAGGTTCATGGTTTTAGGGTTTTGGCATTCTTGGTCCTCAACTCCTGTGGACTTTTGAGGAGCTTCGCTCCAGCAGGGGTGCAAGGCCATATTGGCCGGGTCTTCCCCACTCAACTATTATTTAAAAGTGTACAGTGTTGGACATAAATCGAGGCATACTGCTAGCGACATTTTCCGAAGCGGCAGAAGAAGGAATCTTGCTCGCCTGGCTTGCAGTATCCTTACCTTCGATTCCTTCTTCTGCCGATTCGGAAAATGTCGCTAGCCACCAGTGCAGTGCCTTGAATGCCTCGATTAATGTCCAACACTGTACATATGCCATGCATCTCTCATTTACGTGCCTGTGACTGGTGTAAAAAATTCCAGTGTCACAGCTATGCATTAAACTGGCCTGGCAGTGCCTCATCAGACTGCTTTCATCTTTCTGAAATGTTTTGCACCACTTGTAGACAAATGACTGCCAGATACATTTAGAGGCTTCATTTGCTGATACATTTTGCTGGGTTTCATTTGTTCTATACCAGGGGTTCCCAACCTTTGTCGGGTCGCGACCCCCTTTTATGATAGTCAAGTAACCTGCGACCCCCTCCCCGAGTGTTAGTAGATGTTGAAAAAAAAACCATCGTGATGAAATTTTCCTATAAAATTTATTTTATTAATTTTTTAAATTTTAGTTATTTTTTAATTTATAAAAATAACCGCGGCCTCTCATGGCCCCCCTGGACCAGCTCCAGGTTGGGAACCCCTGTTCTATACTCACAACCAACTGACAGTTCTCTTCTCCTCAGTGCACACCAAAAGGTGTGCCACCACCATCTTTGCACAGCTAATGTACGAGTATGACTGGTATTCCACTTGTAGACAAACTGACTGAATTTATGAGTACTCTATGAGTTTGCGACTATCCCTTTCAAACAGCATCACAAACCACCAGAATATAAATTTTAATTTTAATTTTAATTTAAAGGAAAATCACCCTCATTCCAGTATTCTAGCTGCCTTACTGTGTTTGGGAAAGGAAGCTCAATAATGAAAAGCAGCATATTTTCCCAGCGAGCCAAGAAATGGTCTGTTATAGCCGACGTGAGGTGAAAAGAGTCTGTTATATCAGGAGTAAAAATACACAGGGCCTTATGGAAGTATGCCAGGACCGGCCTTTCAAGTCTGTTATAACCAAGGGTGTTATATCTGGATTCAACTGTTTAAAGAATAATAAAACTGTATTTTCCTGCCATGAGGCAGGAGTGAAATTTATAGAACCACATTCATGTTAGGGTCTGTGAATTTTGAATTGTTTTGAAAACTCATCCAGGGGTGTAATCAAGGTATCGTCAATGACTGTTCCATAATTTAACTAATGTGTTCATTATGTTTTAGGGTGGAGGCGGGAGTTGGTGTATCGCAATGCTACTGATTCACCATCTTCCTCCAAGCGTCAAGCAGATGTTTATTACTACGCCCCTAATGGGATCAAACTCCGGTCCAGCCGGGAGGTGTCTGAATACTGTGAGTTTAACAATAGGATTTTGATTTTGGAAACCGGATTTCAAGATATAAAAAAATGTATGATTTTCATGTAAGGTTGCTGTAGAATTTGGACTGTTTATTTTTCTTAGCAGAAGATCAAATTTCACTTATGCATTGAAATTATTACAAGCAATGGTAATGCTGTGAAATGGGGAGGCGGAGTGGTGCTGCGGTAACGCACGCGCCCACGGATGTTAAGGTCCCGGGTTTGATCCCAGCCCGGGGTTCCCCTCTTCATCTTATGCAGAGTTGGGCCATCTCTGGCTTCGTCTCGGGTGGAAATTTCCGCTAGACTAATCCACCCGGGGGAGTTCACAAAATGACCAATATACGACATTGCACTTGCACTTTGCACATCCCCTCCTACTTACCCTTGGAACAACTAAACACATCCAGTGTATGGTTCCATACAAATGGTGGTATCCCACTCCCCCAATAAGGGCCCAAGGTCTGAGAACGGGATACAATTTAAATAAATAAATAAATAAATAATAATAATAATAATAATAATAATAATAATAATAATAATAATAATAATGCTGTGAAATGTTGATATATTCTTACGAGAGAACAATGAAGGTCGGTCGCCTCCGATTTGGTTGAGACTCACTTCAGGGGTCATTCATATGTGATAGACACAGTGGTGGAAGTCCTAGATGCCACTGTCCAGCTGTTTCCGAGATATGAACGACAAAACAATCTGAATGTTGGCTGCGCGTACCGTTGTCTGGCGGGTAGGGACAAGTGCAAGGCCCCTATACCCTATACGCACAGCAAAAATTCAGATGTTTCTGTCGCTCATATCTTGGAAACGGATGGACAGTGGCATCTGGGGCTTTCACCCCTGTGTCTATCACACATGAGTGACCCCTCAAGTGAGTTTCAACCAAATCGGAGGCAACCGACCTTGGTCATTCCCTTGTTAGTGGAAATGATTGCTGATAATGTGTGATGGGGCAGGTGGAATGGTGCAGTGATAATGCTTGGACCCACAGCCAGAAAGACCCTCGTTTCCATTCCAATCCTGGACTTTCTTTTTTCATCTCATGTGGACTTTTGTTGTCTGCAGCTTTGTGGAATTTCCAGTAGACTAACCACCCAGGGGAATGGACAAAATCTGTGTAATTTTATTGTGCTCTTGTTAGCTATACTATTGGATGAACTGCTCATGCATTTAAGAAACACTCTTAATATTCCTTTATTTTGTGTGTGTGTATTGACCGAGAGTGACATTAACTCATATTTTTGTTTAACCCACAGTGTCTCAGACTCAAAGTACACTTACTATGAGCAACTTCACATTTGCAAAGGACAAGGTTGGAATAGATGATCCAGCCTTGGAGATAGTACGGGATGCAAAAAAGGTGACACCACGTAAACCTACTGACCCAGAAGTGATGTCCCAATCCTCCCCAATTGTAGTGGGACCTGGGAAACGGAAGAGACCGCTGCCAACCTCAGGCTCTGCCAGTCCCTCTTCCTCAATTAGCTCAGAGATAAACATAGCAGTGCCCCAAGTTACTGCTGTCGTTAAGGAAGAACTTAGTGATGATGATGATTCTCGCATGCAGTTAGAAGGAGCTTCCCTGGATGTAGCCCCCCCAGCTGCAGAAGAATTGCAAGAACCCCCAAAGGAGCCCACTCCCCCACCACCTGCCTTGCCTGTGGACCAAGCAGAATTGCCAGCCTCACCTCATTGCAACCAAATGGGTAGCCGCACTCCCCCATCAGCAATGACGTTGGAAGAGCGTAAGGTGGCAGTGCCTTGGAACAAGCTTAAGCAGTCACCCCATCTGACTGTTGCGCGAGTGAAAGGGCCATCAAATCCAGGCTCAATACAGTCCCCTTCAATGCAGAAGGTGTCGTCTCCCAATCAACAAGCAAGGAAAGATACTGCAGACATGGAGATGGGGATGCTTCCCCCAGATTGGGAACAAAAGTCGTTGAGTCCTGCTGACCAACGGCCATCAGGAGTGGTAGCACCAAACCGACCCACCCTTATCTCTACATTGGTCGCTGCTGCTGCTGCGGGTCTGAAGGGAAATCCAATACCAGGTGGAAAAAAGAAGGGTGGGGTCAGCGGGAAGTACCCCACGCCCCGGTGAGCCATTAATTTTTATGAAACATATGTTCAAATTAAGATTTTTGCTTCATGTATTATCCTCCTCACCCTATGATGTTTAATTTTAAGCTATTACAGGTATCCCCCATTTTAGGATGGTTCATTTTATGATATTTCACATTAACAACCTTTTCAAAATGACCTGAAAGGGACAGTAAAACATATAAGTTGGACACTGATGGTTCCATTTAACTCTTTGGCTGCCGCTACTCCCTCCGCTTGACTCATGCATGACTTAATCGTATTTAAAAAATTCAATATCTCGCCAACGGCGCTCGCATTTGCCCCATGCGGCATAATATCATTCGAACCGCACTGAATCGCTGATCCACCCAGATTTACTGGGCCTCCCCCACAGTCTAGGCGGTGCGTATTATAACAGCTATAACTACTTATACACATCTACTCAGGGGTCGGAAAAAACATAGCGGTGAAGTATACGGGATAAAAAAACTCATCTATGCAAAATATTCCTTAGAACCCAATATAACTAACTACGTACTAAATTCCCAGAATTGAGATAGACTTCATACAATCTCTCATTGCGCATAGAACCTTTTCTAATATGGCCGCTGGAAGATTACGTCATACTATGAAGTCAGACAAAGCACTTGCGCATGTGACTTTTGTGGTGAATTCTGCGTTTTTTGCTTGTGAATATGCCGAAAACCGCATTCATTTATGTTGTATAGATTTTTGCAAATATTTCTCGAAATGTTCGTCCATGTAGGACGGACACAGCAGCTAAAGAGTTAAAATGTCCAACATGGGGAGGTGTCCAACTTGACATGTTTACTGTATAAAGGTGCGTTTACATGTGAGCGATTTGATGGCGCGATGCCATTGCCGAGTGATAACAACTCTGAGTAACCCGAGTAACCATTATTGTTTGAGGCGAAACTCGATTGTTACTTTTACCTCAAACAATATTGGTTACTCGAGTAACTCAGGGTTGTTATCACTCGGTGATGACATCGCTCACATGTAAAGGCACCTGTAACCCTCGGACGGTGACGTTTTCACTATAACATTGAAGATCTACCACATATGAGCTTCATCTTTTGGACATCTTAGTTTGATTCCTTTTGTAATTAATGGCATTTAGTTCAAATTTTTAGAGTAAATATAACGATCAGGAAAAAAATAGGTCAAGACTGCATTCCATCAATTCCTTCTTTACAGAGGGGGGGCCTGAGCTTATCAGTACTGATAAGCTCAGGTCCCCCTCTGGAAAGCTTAGTGATTCATGAAGCCAGCTCTGGTTTTGGGCATTCAAAAGGAAACCGGTGTGGGCTCTCATGTGTGACGCTTGCATTATGGCCCCAAATACGCGTCAGTGCATAATTGATTTTTTACGATCATACTATCTGCTCAAAAATTATAAACTAAATGCCATTCATTGCAGAAGGAATCAACCCAAGATTGTTTCAAAGATGAAGTCCACATGTGCTATATTTCCCACGTTATAACAAAAATTGTGACTTGGTCACAAAAAGTGCCCACGTCACTGGAGGAAGAACTTCTTGCACGTCACTGTCCTAATGTTAAGATTGTGAAGAAGAAAAGAATACGTCAGCAAAAATATGGGCTGGTGGCCTTCCGTTCTATTTGCCTGAAAATGGGATATGTTGCAGCCCAGACCGTCCTGATCAATGTTGGATAGGGACATTTCGAGGTAGGACCTACAGGGAGCTTGCTAATGACCTCCGAAGGTAATATGTGGAGTAGTAGACTACAATAATCTTGTCTCCAGGAACTCAATGGTTATTGCAATAAATTATTATCAATGTATCTTTATGACTTAGTCATCTGGTTCAAATTCTACTCCTTGAAGGTTGTCATCTGGACTTTCCCCCATTTTGTTGATCAGGGAAAATCTGGAAATAAGTTGACTAGAAGATAAACTAGAAGAGTAGAACTTTAAATGTTGACTATGAACAGAGTGAGAAGAGTTTCTGGAGACAAGATTATTGTATACTACTACTCCCCATATTACCTTCGGAGGTCATTAGCACGCTTCCTGTAGGTCCTACCACGAAATGTTCCTATCTAACATTGATCAGAATGGTCTGAGCTAAACATATCTAATTTTCAGGCAAATTGAATGGAAGGCCACTAGCCCATACTTTTGTGCCATGTCCTTTGTCACACATTTGAAAATAACAAAACATTCAAAAGAGTAACACATCTCTGTCACAACACCTATGAGTCCAAACGTGCAAAAGACACATTTCTTTTTAGTGGGGCAGTGTGTATACAGGGTGTAAATGAATTCGGGGGACAAACTTGTAGGGGTAATAGAGGGGACCAAGACAAACATATTTCACACAGGAACCCATGTCCGGAAACGCCATCTAAAGGGGGTTCGTAGATGAGGAACAGGTGTGCTCAGACGCGTCAGGCAGGCGGCGTTAGCGAGCGGACCGTTTAGTTGCTAGGTGGCGCGCGGATTGTACACTCGGGTGGAGCGAAAAAAACGAAAGTTGTCCGATTAAATCGCACGGGGTGTCAAAAGTTGTGTATGGACAAGTATAACACTGGTGATTTTTTAAAGAATTTTCGTACTTCATCTTCATTTGTCGCCAGAGCCTTCAAGTTTCGCAATTTTTGCGAGAACAACACATATTACATTATGCAACACGATTTTTGTCCATGGAAATTAATCGCTATTTCAATGTTGGTTAGGTCGCTGGTAACTCATAATTGACCATTCATTTTGTCTGGTATTTGTTTTTGACCTTGGGGCAGTTGCAGTCAAAAAACCTAATTCCTCGAAATAGTGCATACGGGTCATTCCAAATCAAGTAAGTCGAAATGTTGCTAGACCATCTCGGAATTTGCTGAAAAATATCACAGCTGTACATGACTATGCCATAACACGTTTCAGCCCAGTTTCAGCCAAATTACACAATACCATTAGGAGGAAAAAAATCGCGAAATTTAGGAAAATAGTGAAAATCAGGCCCTTTCGGATAATTTTTTCGGTTCGTGAAAGTGGTCAAATCCCAATAAGCAATGCATCAAATGAAAGAGGATCAGAAGGGAATTCATCTATGCAATTAGTTTTCCTCTAAAGTGTAACCAGAAAATTAAAAAATTCTTGGACATGTGACCGAGCACGTGACCGATGGAATGCCACGCACATTTTACTGGTTACACTTTAGAGGAAAACTAATTGCATAGACGCATTCCCTTCGTGATCCTCTTTGATTTGATGCATTGCTTATTGGGGTTTGACCACTTCCACGAACCGAAAAAATTATCCGAAAGGGCCTGATTTTCACTATTTTCCTAAATTTCGCGATTTTTTTCCTCCTAATGGTATTGTGTAATTTGGCTGA
>JYFJ02006688.1:0-18553 GCA_000934665.2 Catajapyx aquilonaris | reverse complement strand
CCCATTTTTAACCATCCAGTGGCTAAATACTGCCTTTGTCTGTGGAAAAATCCACGACATTGTATCTTCAATAATTTCGCGCATTGGTGGGTTTCTGGTCTCATCTATGGTGCAAATGTTCAGGGTGAGCGAATTACCATGCAGTTGGGCAAGTACTATTGGCGGTGCAAAACATGTCGATGTTCAAACGATGTTAATTACACGATGAGGCAAAAGTATTGACGCCTTAGTTTGACGTTACGTCAAAACGATGATTGTTGCGACAAGTTGAGCCGCTTGAACCATTTGATGTATAAATGTTGTGAAGCTCTTATGCGGTTCAAGAAATCTTTTTTTTTTTTTTTAAACATGTAGTCCATTTTAATTGTATGCTGAAAATTATGCTCGTTATGAACCATTTTAAGAGATGCTTCAATTAACTTACAATTAGTTACACTTGACATGTTTTGATGTTGTTGGAGTTTGACGGGTGTTTGTCACGCATGTTTGTTTTTTTTGGTGTTGTTTTTGATGTGATTTAACCGATGTAAGATTAACATGTAATGAAGTTTTTTTTTTGTTCATAAATGACGCAACAAAATTTTGTACTGATTGTTAAATCGATGCGGTATAATTATGCATTACCTGCAATTACGTGCCTGGAGAAGAATCAATATTATGTTTTAATTTGATGTATCATTGCTTCATGTTAAAAGTGTCAAGTGTTTTTAATCACTTTAATGTTATGAATAATAATAGTAATAATAAAAAGTGTTGCATAACTTAAAATTACAGCTCGTTGTTATTATTATTTTCTGTTACTCGTTATTCTTTCAGTATAAAGATGCTCGATTTGAATTTCATTGATCGTCATCTAGTGAGTTACATTCTTTGAACACTGCCAAATAATTTTAGCACTAAATATTTAGTGTACTTCGCCAAATCCAGATGATTTTATGGCAATAAAATTTATTTTAATAATTATTTTTAAAAAAATGACGTACAGATGCTTGCAATATTAAAGGGTAATTACTCTAATCATGCAAGTACTGCATTTAATTAAATGGTGCAATGCCATCTGGAAAATGTTAAAACATTATGCACAGCTCAGGAATAAGCTGGACGACATTGAAAGAGAGAGAAAAAAAAATTGCAATATTAAAAATTGCGCGCAAAAAAACGACGCCATCTTGGATTCTGCCAGGGTGCGTTCCCACCGTCGCTCTAATTATTTCAATTGTAATAATTTAATTAGAATATTATTTATGCTCAATTATTTAATATTAAAAATTTAACTTCCACAATATTTAAACACTAATAGAATAACAAACTTTTGTTCTAAATATTGTTGCAGATCCAAATGCCAGCCGTCCGAATGCGACCAAAGATGGCCGCCAATTTAATTACGTAAAATATATGCCTGGAGGGCATAAAATGACGCTGTAATTTATCTAGTGTACGTCTCTCCTTCACTTCACTTAGGCGTAATTGTAGCATGTAACAGCCGCCTTCGAACAAGACCCAATTTGGAGCCATGGAGGTATTAGACTCGACAAATTTCGGTGTTTGTTTGATAGTTTGAATGATGAACATGCAGATTTCATATATTGGATGATATGAATATTGCTCATATAAACATAATTTGCTCATAATATTTTGTGTAATTATTTTGAACATAATTGCAGGGTGAACCCAGTAAGACATGGTGGGACCTCCCGCTGGAGATGAAGACGAAGGTATTTTCATACCTTTCAAAGCAGGATCTGATGAGGAGAGCTTCCTTAGTGTGCAAGGCATGGCAACAGTTGGCTTTAGATCCGGCTCTTTGGCGCAGCGTTACCTTCTCAGGACGGCGGATGACAGCGGACGTTGCCAGCAGCTTAATAAGCCGAATGACGCAGCTCGTTTCGTTAACTTTAGTTCTGTGGAACTCCGAGTCTGACGAGTTGCTTCGGAGAGTCTCGGAATCACAAACGGCGCTTGAGACGCTTAACGTTTGCATCGTAACCATTGAATCGAAAGACACTCTGGAGCTTGTCGCCAACAGGTAAGTTATACGCACACATATCAATACATATGATCACATTTGAGGCATCCGCAGGTGCGAGGCGCTGAAGGAACTGAACCTGGATCACGTTACAATCCCTGACGACTCCAGGAATCTTCTGGACATCTTCGCTTCAAACGCAAAGTTGCAGACGATGAGCTTCTACTGCTTTCACGACCGGGCATTACCGCTAGACCGAACCGTCGCAAGAGACTGGAAACAGCTGAGCACCGTGTGGATCCAGCATGATTTTTTCGGAGATGACGAATTAGCCGCTATCGTTAGAAACGCTGGAGAAAACCTGCAAAGCCTTTCCATCATGAACTTGTCAAGACCCGAGTCGTACTTAATGCTCCAGCAGTGTCCCAAGCTGGACGATCTGAGGCTGTCCACGCCGCTGACCAGATCCGCCCTTCTTACTGGGATTGGAAATCTTAATTTGCGCTACCTTTCCGTTGAATGCGGGACTGGACTTACTTCCGGCGACTGGTCCGCATTCTTCTCCAGCCTCACTTTTAAGCTGGAGAAACTGGAGATGGTGAACACCGTTCACTTTAAGGACGAATGCTTGTTGGCCATTACGTCCAACTGTCACCATCTGACTGATCTGACCCTAGAGAGCTGTCCTGGTATCACCATAGACGGACTGATTGACCTAGTCACTCACTGCAGGTCACTCCGATCCCTGACGGTCAACTATTGCTTTCACATCGAGGAAGGCGTTTCCTTCCTCAAGTTGCACACATACAATACTGGTCTCCACATTCGATTGAATCAGTTGTGCTAGCGATGAACTTTTCATTATGGTGCGGTGCACACAATGTAACATACTATTCTGGAAAAAAAATCGAACCGAAATTCATCTCAATTTTTTACGGTACAGTGCACATGATGTAATATGTGAAACTGTACGTAACATACTGGACCGCTTGAAAAGAACGAGTTACTGAGCGCAATTTTTCCATATATGCCGTAACTATGAAAGCCTCAACAAGACTGGTATTTTACGTTTTATTAATAATATTCCTAGTACTTCATAAATCACTATTTTGTTTATTAAAAGTATATTTTTGTGTCATAGATCGACCCATATTTTTCATACAAGATAATATGACAGAGAACAGCAGTGTTTCTGGAACAATTTTTCCAATATTAAAGGTGCGTTTACATGTGAGCGATTTGATCCTGAAATGTCATTGCCGAGCGATGAATCTAATTTTTTGGTGCGAAAGTAACAGTCATGGTAACAATTGATTTTCACCCAAAACAATTGGGAGTCATCGCTCAGCGATGACATTGCGCTACCTTATCATATCGTTCGCATGTAAACCGTCACTTTATTCAGCCTTACAGTGCAATATTTTTCGGTATAGCCTGTAATATGTAGCACATATAAGTTTACATTTTATTAATCATTCCTAATACAGTATTCGATAAAAGACTTTTTTGTTTACGACCAAGTCTATTTTTGTACCTTTGATCAAGACATTTTAAATACAAGGCAGCGAACATGAGTTAGAAAGCAACAATGAAGTCTTATTCCGATTTTAAAAAATATGTGAAATAATACATTGCTGCCCGTGATTCCCATGTTTTATAGTAATACTGTACGATCATGTTCAATATATTACTTATCGTACATGTGACGTTTATTTATCTGACCACAACTGAAACTGTGTACTGAAATTATTTAATTTATTAAATTAACATAACCTAACTACAAATTAGAGATTAAAATTGGCGCCAAATTTTCCAATATATCGATAGTTTGGGATGTTATCGATATTTTTTGCATTTTCAAAATTGCGCTAAAGTTTCCGATATATCGTATCGATATTCGTGGATCTTTTATTGATATTTTGGCCTTGCCGATATATCGAATTTTTTGGGGTCTTATCGATATTATCGCTTTCTCCAAATATCGCTAAACTTACCGATATATCGTATCGATACTCTTGGGTCTTTTATCGATATTTTCGATTTTCCAACATGGCGCTAAATTTTTCAATATATCGATACTTTTGGGTCTTATAAATATTTTTTTTTGCATTTTCAAAATTGCGTTAAAGTTTCCGATATATCGTATCGATATTCTTGGGTCCTTTATCCATGTATTTGACTTGCCGAAATGGCGCTGAGTTTGCCGATATATCGATTCTTGTGGGTCTTATCGTTATATTGCCTTTCCAAAATATCGTTAAACTTACCGATATATCGTATCGATACTCTTGGGTCTTTTATCGATATTTTTGATTTTCCAACATGGCGCCAAATTTGCCAATATATCGATACTTTAGGGTCTTGCATTACCAAAATGGCGCCAAATTTGCCGATATATCGATATTATTGCGTGATTTGAGTCGTATCGATATTCTTGAGTCGTATCGATATTCTTCCATCGTATCGATATTCTTTCATTTCCAAAATGGCGCCAACTAGTTGAAATGTGACACTTTTAGGCTCTGATTGGACTTGGATTTAATTAGTCTCCAGGCAACTCTCGTTTTCTCTGGATACTTGGGCCTTGCCTGGAGTCACTGGACAACATGCGGGGGCATAAGAGACCCAGCATGTCAACACCCATCAAGAGGTGTAAGCAGGCAAGGACGGTGAGTGTACAAATTAATTAATTAACAGCTACTAATTAGCGTATCATTTCAGTCTGTTGGAGCCTCCAACCGTGGGCTTCCTACTGAGGTTTTGCTGATGGTCTTTTGGTACTTGTCCCCGCGTGACTTGCTGCTGGGCGTAGCACTTGTGTGCAAAGAGTGGGGTCGGCTGGCTATGGACGGATCGCTGTGGAGGGAGGTTGCGCTTCACGGATTGAAACTGGGCGAAGAACGAGCCATGGAGCTGATTGAATCCATGGGGCAGCTCAGGCGGGTGAGACTAGTCCACTGGGAGACCCCGAAGACTGACCGAATCCTGCGACACATCGCAGACAAGAAGCCAAAGCTGGAAGCGCTTCATCTGCAGAAAAGCTTCATTACATCATCCCAATCGCTGGAATGTGTAGCGCAAAGGTTGACATTAATAAGTTTTAATCTATGAATTGTATACTGATGCTAATATTTCGACAGGTGTGAAGATATCACGGCGGTCACCCTAGATATCGTTAATGTCTTTGGGAAGTCCCGCCATCCACTGGACATGTTCGCCCATAGTTCGAAGCTCAATAAGCTGAAGGTCAACATGTACTGCTGCGAGACTGAGATGGACCTACAGTCCGTCAATCGGAGTTGGAGCCAGCTGAAGGACATCGAAGTGAATTGCTTCTCCGACCTGTTCGATGCGGAGATGGAAGCGATGTGTGCCAGTACCGCCGGATCTCTGCGGACACTGAAAGTCGGGCTGCTGTTTCAACCCAAATCCATCCGGTATATCAAACACTGCAGCCTCCTGGAGGATCTGACATTGTCGGAGGTATGGGATGTACAGACAAGTTACATTAAAGAAGGACTTTCCCGGATGACAAATCTGCGGCGTCTCAGCTTGTCTTGGGCCACTGGGGCTCAGCTCAGCTCCATCTTTACAACGAAAGCGGTCCGAACACTTCAGACACTGAAGTTGTCCTTCTGCGTCCAGCTGGACGACGCCTGCCTTGACATCATTGCGTCAAACTGCCCCGAACTGACCCACATCTCCGTGACCTGCACCGACACGTACAGCGACCGAGGCGTGCTCAGTCTTCTAACAGGATGCAAGAACCTCAGGCATCTTGTACTGGACGACACCTGCAACCATGTGGCTGTGACTGTGGCTATGGACCATATTTCGCAGCATTTTCCAGCCGTCGTTTGTACGACCATACGCAATGAAGTGTAATCGCATTTGAAGCCGTGTAATTCACACGTTGTAGAACCTCATTAAAACTTGCGCAACACAAACTCATATTGCCTATTATTTACCTAACAATGCTTATGACTGATATTGTACATATGTAAGTGAAAGTTTTTCATGGCAACTGGTTACAATGGCATCAAATGATTGATTATTCATGTGTAGCGGTTGCACACTGTGGTCGTATTGCAAATAATTTACTTCGCAATATATATTACTGATTTCATATATTACGGAAAGCTTGTTTTGTTTGTCCATGGCAACAGGTTACCACGGTATTTAAAAAAAACAATGCTGTTGATTACGTTACTATGGAATGTGGGAAGAACTGGCTCCGCTACTAGTATTATTTATTATGATTGATGTGTTCACATTATTATACTGATAGCTTACATATATATAAGGGAAAGTTTGTGTGTTTGTCCATGGCAACAGCCAACGGGTCAACTATGGAATTTGGAAAAAAGAATGTACGTTGTTGATTAAAATGAGCTACATTACCTAGGAATGCGGGAAATATTTTAATTAGATGATTACATTATTTTCATGATTACAATACCGATTTTAAATTATATATTTTTTCTCCTGATTTACAGTACCGTACATGTCAACATGCGATCGCAGTAGCCATTAAAAAGTAGCGGCTACACATCATAGCCGTTTTTTTCTAAGCTGTTGCGGCCTTTTCGGCCCTCCGACTCCGAGTGACGTCACGTTTCAAGATGTCCCCCTTCACGTTCGGAACATTTTGATTATTTTCCTTTTATTTATTTTTTTGGAGTTCTTTTTCATCCACTTCCGATCGAGGGGGGCCCATTTCGAGGCCAGCGATGAGTTGGGGTTGCTGCTGACCAGAGAGAGAGAGAGGAAGATGATCGAGTTCTGCACCAAGAAGCGGATGCTGCTCGCCATCGCCCTTCTCGGAGGGTGAGAGAGAGAGACCTTGTGGAACGTTCAGATGGAAAGAGTGTTTCCTGTAACTTTCCCCCACCCTCAAAAAATGGCTTTAAATATCGCCCTCATGTGAAAATACAATAATACAAACCTTTTCTTTTAACTTAATATGATCTGCTTGAAATTGGGGTGCGTCTTATAGGCCTTCAGATAACTTGCGGGTAATTCAAGAGATTTCCGCAGCTTCATGAACTGGCTGGACAAGGAACGGGTGCTCTCAGACGCGTCACGCGAGAGGCGCTAAGCGAGTTAGATGGCGAGCAGGTGTTGCCAAGTTATGGCGTATCGCGTCGTTGTAAGTAAACAACAATGCGATACGCCATAACCTGGCAACAACAGAACCGCTGTTGACTATCCGCGCGTCTCCTAGGAGGCGGGCTTTAGTTGCTAGATGACTCTGTTGTCGCCAGGTTATGGCACATCGCATCGTTGGTTACTATCCGAGCGCCATCTATCAACAAAACAGTCCGCTTGACTAGCGCCTCCCGCGTTCCTCGTCTATGAACCCCCTCTGTAGATGGCGATTCCGGACACGGGTTCCTATGTCAAAAATACTTGTCTTAGTCCCCTCTATTACGCCTGAAAGTCTTTACAGAGTTACATGGAAACACCCTTATATTTTTCCATATTCTGATGAGGCAACGGGATATTCTGATGAGGCAACGGCACATTCTGATGAGCTAAAAGCATATCTGCATATTCTGATGAAAGAATGTCCCAATGAGTGCCAAGTACATTCGCATATTCTGATTAGTCAAAAGTATATTCAGAAAAGCTAAAAGCATATTTGCATATTCTGGTGAGATAAAAGCCTACTTTTATGAACTAAGAGCATATTTGCATATTATGACCAGGTAAAAGCATATATGCATATTCTGATGAGATAAAACATATAATCTGATGAGCTAAAGGCATTTTTTGCATATTCTGAATGAGGTAAAATCATATTTGCATATTATGACCAGGTAAAAGCATATTTGCATATTATGATGAGATAAAACACATAATCTGATGAGCTAAAAGCATTTTTGCATATTATGAATGAGGCAAAAAGCTTATTATGACGAGGTAAAAGCATATTTGCATATTATGATCAGGTAACAGCATATTCCCATATTCTGATGAGGCACAAGCATATGATGAGATAAAAGCATATTTGCACGTTATGACAAGATAAAACCATTTGTATATTATGGTGGGATAAAAAGCACAATCTAAAGAGCTAAAGGTATCAAGATAAAAGCATATTTGCATATGCTAGTAAGATAAAAGCATATTTGCATATGCTGGTAAGATAAAATCATATTTGCATATGCTGGTAAGATAAAATCATATTTGCATATGCTGATGAGATAAGAAGCATATTCCAATAAGCTAAAAGTATATTCACACATTCTGGTGAGGTCACAGCCTATTTTTATGAAGATAAAAGCATATTCTGATGAGGCGAACTAATATGTACAGTACATTTTACGTAATGAATTGCGAGTACATGCTACACACACTTGCGTTGCAGGCTGACCTTACTTGCGCTGATATTGGAGTCGCATCTGACGTCTGGAGGGAACGGACACAACAAGACGCAGAAGGACTTGTTGAACTCCACGTTTTGCTGGACCCGAGAGGAGTACACAATAGTCCAGGAGTGTCAGCCTTGCAGCGGTACGTCGCAACAAACGAACTTTAAAAAAAAATCACATAATGACAAACGTTTCATTTCCCAGAGTTTGACATCAAGAATAAGATAACGCCGAGCTGTGCGGAGACTAACTTCCGAGAGCTGGTCAACTGCGAGAAGTCGGGGCAGGTCTATCGAAGGTATTGTTGTGTCGGCAATGTTGTAGCCGGATTGATCAACTTGTGATTTGCAGCTGCAAGAAAGTCCGCTGGCTTGAAGAACGGAACTTCTGGCTGCTTGAGACGCTGATGCTTACCGTTGCCTTCCTGTCTTCCGGCATTGTTTCCGTGAGGCGTCGGCAGTTGGAAGGTCAAGTGTTGCGACGTATCGAGCAACAGTTGGCCTCGGGAGTCTAAACCAAGATGATGGAGCTGTACGTCGAAGTGTGGGACGACCACTCTGGTAGCCATGGAATACGAATGCCGGTGGAGTCGGCAGTCACAATATTTGCGTTACATTATTGCGGTGCTGATGTTAAACCGACGCTAGTTTGCAATCAAAGCGAGGAGCCTGGTGTCGTTGCGGTTGTCCCGTTCGAATCGCACAGGCTTCAAATAAGTGCTGTCGACTGTGACATTCTTGACTGTCGATTTCCAGTGTTGAAGGTTGGAAACAACGAGTATGTTGCCGGATTAGCGGCCATACTAAGAAGCGTTATCAAACGTTGCGCTAACCTGCGATCCTTGAAGCTTCTTGGATTCCGAGGCGGTTGCTTGTCGGCCTGTGCGGAAGTGTCAACATGGACTCATTTTTGCGAAGTGGATTTCCCGGAGGCCGTTAGACGCCTGCATGTTAACGGTGGAACTGTACCGGCCGATTTGGTGCGATTTGAGAGGCATTTGGAGCAGCCCGTACGGGTTCATAATGTGGGAAAGGTGCGCGCCAGAGAAGAGCGTGCGCTGAATGGCAACCAAGACCAGAACGGGGATCTGCAAAAAGGGAGTGTATCAAACAGTGAGCAAGGCTACAATTTTTCAGCAAATTGCGGGAAGGAAAACTCAGATGGCCATCCCGTAACCGTCCAAGATGGTCTTCCTCAGAGTGGATTCGTTGCGAATGATGCCACTCAGGATGTGAAATATGCACAGCCTGCAGGTTCCGCTTCGGGGAGCCAAAACGGCCGTCGCAAGCTGCAAGTACAACATGACGTACAGCACACGTATGCAGAGGGACCTGATTTAACATTGTCTGACGTCATGTTGCTGCCGTGTGTTGAAATTAGCATGAGGCATCAAGGCGGCCCGCAGAGGTTATCAGCCGATCTTCCGTTGGTCTGCAAGTGGCTCGCAACGATGCGGAAGTCTCCGTACGCCTGCAGTGCAATGGAGGTGCTTCGGATGGTCCCAACGGCAGCGGTCGGCAGCCAAGAACTGTCCGTTCCCATTGTTCCGAATGAGAGCTTGTACAAGAGTGATCCGAAGCGATACCAGCCTCGAAGCCGACTGTTCACACGTCAGCAGGAAGTGGAGGAGACTTTACTGCGTGCTCCTGATGATGATGTTCTGTTGGGGTTCACCCAGCCGGAGCAGCAGCAATGGAGGTGGGATCTGATGCCGCCGGAGGTTCATCCGAAAGGGGGAAGCCTCCCGGCCAGTCGTCTCGAGCGGAAATGCGGCCAGCTTGAATCAATGTGCAAGGCGACTATAGGACTTGCCGAATGCCACCGCAAGAAGAAGAAGAAGCTGCAGGAAAAGCAGGAGCAAACGGAGGTGACCATTGTCGACTTCTGCTCCGGTGGCGGGCATGTCGGCTTGATTCTGGCCCATCTGTTGCCTTGGGCTAAAGTCGTACTGGTGGAAAACAAGGAGGAATCGATGGCCGGTGCGAAGTCGCGGTCCGGACGACTGGGGCTGACCAACGTTCGGTTTTACCAGAGCAATCTGAGCTACTACCAGGGAGCGTTTGAAGTCGGGGTTGCGCTACATGCATGCGGGACCGCAACTGATCTTGTTCTGCACAGGTACGTACCCGTACGACATTAACGTACCCGATTTGACAAACACATTTTTCCAGATGCAAGGAAGCCTGTGCGGCCTTCGTAGTGTCGCCATGCTGCTACGGAGCGGTCCGAAGCAGCCTGGAGGTCCCCTACCCGCGGAGTTGCCGCTTCAGGTACCGCTCTCGCATCGGCCTGAAGGAGTACCTGACGTTAGCCCACGCTGCGGACCAGACCCACGGGGAGAACGGGATCAAGACTGAGCAAGGGAAGCGGTGCATGAAGATAGTGGACAGCGACCGCCTGATTGGGATGCGGGAAGTAGGGTACAGGGTCCGGCTTATGAAGCTGATGCCCCCTGGTTGCACCCCTAAGGATCATATGTTGGTTGGATGGTGGTCAAAAGGGGGTCAGAGGTCAAAAGGAGAAGGGAGCAAGGAGGAGGAGAGTACAGGGTGATCCATGCGGTTGGTTGAATTATGGTTGCACTTAGTTATTTTTTATCGACGCAATGAGCAGAAATGATGATAACGCACATTACATGAAAAGCGTAATTCCAGTAACAGCGGTTGAACTTCACAACTATTTTAAAAACGTTAGATTTCAAGCCCTTACTATGCATCCAACGTGAGCCTTTTACAACTCGTATGACACAACAAAGTCTGCTTTCCGCAAAATGAAGTAGCACACATACAAGCTCATTCGCCCAGCCGAGATCTTAGTAACTGGCATAGATTTTTTTAAATTAAGAAGTTGGATTTAGAATTATTTTTTTCTTCGTTTGGTGAATGTAAAAGTTGCGTCGGTGTCTGTCAATGTTTTTATGGCCTGTAACTAATTGGTTTGTATACTGTCAGTAAAATACAGGCCGTCGAAACTCCGCAGACACATCCTGCCGTAAAGAGACGTATCATGATGTCTATTTTCATTTGCGTTTTATTTTTCGTTAACACAGCTGCGGCTGTGACTAATTTCGGCTCGATAATATGAAGTTAAAAATGTAGACATTAGGAAATATATATTTTTTTCATTAAGTTTATGCCTCGTGCAAATTAAAAAAACTGTCTTAGGTTATCCAACCCTTTCGTTATTAATTTTTATTTCAGTGTTTTCTCCTCAGTACAAGTAAGCATTTGCTCTTTACATTTTTGGGCAGTTACTGTATTTTATGTTTCAAGTTTGTATCATAATTAAGCGTTAGATCTGACATTTTTAAATATGCCATCATGACATCCATTATTATTATTATTATTATTATTATTATTATTATTATTATTATTATTATTATTATTATTATTATTATTATTGCATCACGAGGTACATTTTAAAAAGATTTATGTTCGTGGCAAGCAACGATAGGGACTAATTCGATAAACATGTACACAGAAATATTCAACAATTATTGCTGTTTGGTTAATACGGATGCCTAACAAGACGAATCGTTTAATTAAAAACTGAGGCGGAAAAGTTGCGGCTTGTAAGAAAAATGAAACGTTCAACTCGAATTAAGCTAGTCTGTCGCATTTCTTTGAAGGCAAATCGTGATGCACACTGCGCTAGTTTCGTCAGTAGAAAGTGTGCCGTTGTTTATGCATTTTTTGTACAATGTAATTGCCGGCCATTAGATTGTAAATAGGGTTTCCCAAAAATGAGTGTAATGTTATGACCTGACGATGCATGGTATAAACAAAGCGATGCAAATGTGTGAGCATCAAAAGTTGCATTCGAGCTTATGGGTGTAATAACTATAGGTTTGATTTTAACCGCATCTGCATCTTAAACGTTTAAAAAGCATGGCAGGAAATGTAGAGATTATTATCCAACCGCAGCAGCATTTTTATTAATTACCGGAGGAAACTCCAGGTGTGTAAGGACATGCGACTGTGTGTCCAGAAGCCATGCGATTCCAGCGCCTTTTTTTTTGTACTGTGCTTTTTGTCATGTAATAAACCAAATGCGTTCAACAACTGTAATATTATTTAAATTGTAGCATTTTTTTTTATTGTTTTAGGCAACGATTAGTGATGTAAATGTTGCGTTTGCAATGAAAATACGGACTAAACTGCTCTTTTTTAAAAAAAGGTAATGACAATAATAAATTCATATGCTCGTTAAATGTGTGACCGCAATGTACGATATCAAGCTTTTGACATGTAGATTCTGTTTACGTAGAGATGAATAACAAAGGAAAAAGTTTCCACACTCGTTCATAACAATATCAACGAAAAAATTCCACCTTTTAACCTGCTTTTATCGTGTCACAGTGATTGACACTGTTTCCTGTGCAATTGCACAACAATGGTTATGCAACATTTCAAATTGTGTTGCCAGCGATATATATAACAATGTTGACCTTTCCTCCTTTATTTACTCTCAAAAGTGTGGACCATCCTTCGAATCAGTTACTTGTACTAGTTAATAATAATAATAGTAATAATAATAATAATAATAATAATAATAATGTAATGAATTTACAAGCGTAATATGATGTTTGCAATGACTGAATAGCGAACCATGTCCAGTTTACTTGCCAGTGTGTAAATAGCCCCGAGAGACTTGTTGAATAGTTAATCACAATTTGATCGCAGCGGTTTTAGTAAAGCTAAGCTATTCCGGCTGCTCTAACCGTAACCTGGAATCTCGACAGGTTTGCGACTTGAATCCCGCAAACGATGTTATTACCACCAATTAACTAAGATCCTCATGTGCTGATGTTAACCTTGTGCTTTTTTGGGCTCGACACACCTGAACTCACTCCATTTTGCATTAAACCGCTTTTTGCCCTGCTCTATTATTCCTCCTGTTAACTTAAGGCACACTTTAAGATCCCCCCGCTGCCATAATTAAAATGAATGGTGGAAGCCCTCCTTATTAAGGCTTCACCCCCACCCCCCCCAAAGGAGGTTTCACCCTTGGGATTAAGCAGTTAGGCCAACTTTGGTCGGGCTTCTGTAGTACATCGAACCGTCTCCCCCTTCCCCGACTCCCCAAGTCTTTGGGAGCCAATAAATTCAGTCTTCCGCAGCACATTCCAGGCTCTGGGATCGAACTTGCTAATAACTATACTCAACACCTTTTGCACCGCCACAGGGCAAAGGCACCCTCGCAAAAGGTGTCGACTGAGGCTTGGTTAACACCAGCTAGTTCATAAAGAGTAAGTAAATAAATGTAAGAAATGAAAATGTTAAAATAACATGAAATAATAACTTCCATAGAATTTATACGTATATAATACACACTCACGTTGTTTAAACCTTTGGGCTGGGAAATAAATATTATGTTGTCGTTGTTGGTATGAAATAAGTAGGCCTATTGATAAGTATGTAATCTAATGTACTATGTATTAAAAAATTCCAAATAGATAACATATTATAAAATAATATTTAATGTAATAAGATAGGAAATTAAAATGTTAAAGTAACAATGTCTATTGTTAAGTATATAATTATAATATACTCTATTATATTATTTATGCAGTGCATGTTACATAAATGTAATATAATTATAGTGTATAAAAATGAAACAAAACGATGAATTAATAAAAATAACTAATAATAAATCAATACAAATACAAATAATAAATCAATAAAAAATAAAACATAACAGATGTTAAATTAATAAAAAAATAATATTATACAGTCATAATGGATTAATAAAAAATTTAATAATCCATAAGTAATGAATTCATATACTATAAAATAATCTCAAAAATAATACACAAGTAATGAAATAATGTATTATAAATTAATACAACTAATGAATAAATAATAAATGATGACTGAATAAATAAAATCCAAATGAAGTAACAAAATATTAAATAATGGTTAAGTAAATAACTATATTGTATGCTGTAATATGATTTATTTTAATAATTCATTATTTTATTACTTTATCACTTTTATTTAATGTAATAAAGTAGGTAATAAGTGAAAATATTACAATAACTTGTAAATTATATTTTATTCGGAGTTGGATTGGGTCTGTCCCTCTGTCCGGGGTGAGTCATCAGCGCTGTGTAGAGAGCGAGAGGGATGTGCCATCTATGTGAGAGATATGGTACTAAGTGCACAGTGTTGCCAAGTTTTAGCAATAAGATTATTATGATGAGACAGTACAAATAAAAACCAATTGACAAGAATACGCAAACTGTATAGGATGTGCATGAAAGAGTTAAGCTATAGAATATGTTGTGACTTTCTTTTTATCCTTTCTTTTTCTCTTTCTCTCTCTCTGCACCGCCTTCCTTATTATCACGTACTCCTTTGAAGTGCACGAGGCGCCTTCCTTATTGACATTTTGCAGAGGGGGGGGGGGGAGAAAAAGATGAAAAGCCCACTCTCCCCTCCTTCCCTTCCCCCTCTCCACCTGCCTCCCTTACCCACCCCCTCATCTTACCTGTTTGTCAAAGTTAGTCAAAAAAAAAAAGAACCTTTTGTGCTTCCTGTACATCACCATTGGTTGGTTAGAAGGAAATAGTTCTCTCTTTTTGTGTCATTTTTGGAGGGATGGTTGGTGTGCTATTCTTCGAAACTTTTTTTGCTTCTTCTTTTATATTACAAGTTTTAGGTACCTTATTCTCAAGAGAGACTTGAAAACGGGGGTGAGGAAAACTACTATGAATGTCAAGATTAGTCGAGGCCAACTATTCATGAGCGAAAAGTAGCTCGATAATAAATGACCATGTGCGACAATTACTGTGACCTGAAGGGGGGTCATCATAGGGCTTGAACTTCCATGGGTATGGGAAAACAGGTTATGTCACGTGATGGACAAAGACGCAACTCTTTTTATTCAATTGTTCACCCTCCGTCTAATCCACAACATGTTTCATATGGACTCAAGCAAACTGATTGAGTACAGCGGATCATTTTATGTAGAGGTGTCAATTGCTTTGCTCGTTACTCGACTAATTTATCCTAGCTCTTATGCAACCATCCACACACCATGGACTCGAGTAGTGAACCCATTGCCAAAATTTGGCAACACTGCCCAGCTCGCTCCCCATTTGGACGTAGTACTGCTTCTTCTCCGCACACTACGGCCATGCCATGGAGAAAGTGGTAACTACATGCACATTGGTGATAGAGACAGTGTCACTTCTAGCCAATTCTGTATTATGATATTGATTCTACTATGGCTTCGGTAGTAAGCAGTAATAGTGCATGGAATAATTTTTTCTTCTTCTATAAATCAGGCCCAGAAGGGCGTACCAAGTTTATGAATATTTGGCTTAATGATCTTTGTGAGCCAACATTTTCCTTTACTCCCTGCCCTGTAATAAGCCTCTTCCTTTATTCCAAGGGGCTTATCATACGACATGGGGGGTGTGAGGCTTATAAACCCTTACACCCCCCTCTGTATAGTAACCCCCCCCCCCCCTTTTCTCCAGAGACCGCCCCCTCCCAAACTTATGCTTGCTCTCGCCTGCCCCAGGATTTATGGGCCTTATTTGCGGCCGCAGAGGTTTTTGGCACAGCCTTTTTTTTTTAAAAAAAAACTTCTTTTTGGGGGTAGACTGGACGTCTTTTTGGGGGAGACCAACATGTGCCACCTGGTGAATTATGTAGTCCTAGATTTTGCACAGGTTTAAAGTGGTGCTGTGATTTACTGGGTAGGGATTTAATATAGCGTCAGGTGTTTGCGGATTATCTGCTAAGGGTTATCCAGGTGGTAATGCGCAGAATCTAGTGAACTAGTAGCGGATTCGTTGTCAAATTTGGGCAAAACTGCTTATTGACCCAACAGATGGCACGCATCCTCTCTCTCTCTGCACACTACTGCCGCTCTCAGGCGGAAAATAGTATTACATGCACGTTGGTGATGAGTCACCCGGCGGACAAAGCCCACCAGGGTGCTATATAACCAGCCTCCATTGAAGTGGCTCTCTGACCGCTATATGTCCTCTAATTGTTGAACATGGAAAGTGAAAAACTATAGTGTAACTACACTACCTAGGCGATGAGTCAACATGGACATATAAGCAGACAGAGAGAATAAGGGCATTAGCATATAGGACCTTGATAGGACTAGTAGTGAAAATTTTGAGTCACCACTCTGCTAAAGTGTGTCCCAACCTCTCTGGCCACTACAGATCGAGTGAATCGGTTGTGCCCTCTCATTGTTTAAAGGTGAAAGTGGGGGAAACTACATGCACGTTGGTGATGAGTCAACGTGTGTAGGGACAGAGTCGCGCCTAGCCAATTCTGTGTAGTATATGGCATGAAGTGTGTCTCAAACCTCTGACCGATAAAGAAAGTGAACCTGTTGTGTCCGCTCTAATGAGGGAAGTTGGGAAACTACAGGTACATGCACCTAGGTGATGCGTCAACGCGTGTAGTGACAGAGTCACGCCTAGTCAATTCTGCATATGATTATTTTGGCGAAAAATGTGGGAGGGGGGGGGATATATATATTTTATGCCAAACTTTTGATCCAAGGAAGGGGAAAAAAAAATATCTCTACCTGCTTTTGCAGTCGGTGAATTTTTGGTATCAGGTGCTCGAAAAGTAGGCCAGCGTGCTTGAGGGGCACGTGGAAAAGGAAATTGTGGAGAGGCAATTAGCGGATTCAGGTACACTGAAGGTTTTTTCTTTTTCTTTTTTTTTTTTTTGAGAGAGGTAGAGAGGAGGACCGTGTACCCCTTCTGAAGCCACGATGAGAAGTCAGCCGGAATAAAAAGAGCTGAAAGTGGCTCTCTCTCTCTCTCTCTTTTTTGCCCCTCCTTCTTCACTGGGAGCGATTTTTTTCTCCTCTTACGGAGATGTAGCCATCTGTAAGCGGAAGATCTGGAATTATAACCGCGACAGATGTTGGACGGATCGAGTCTGACTGAGGGGGGGACTGGAAGAGACCAGAGATGAAGGTCTGGACACAGGAGTTTTTGATATCGATTGCTTTTTGCTTCATGTGATTATGCTTTCCATTTGATATATGCACCCACATTAATATTGTTTTCCAGAATATTCATAGTTTTTTTTTACAGGGATCTCGACAAAATATTCATTAGTTGCCTTGTAATATTGCAAGTGTGGTTTGTCTCGATGGCTTTGGGCCGGGTGTCTTAATTATTTCTTATGTGCGCTGCTTGTGCTGTGTGTGGGTGCGCACCCCACCCTGCCAACGGTGACCTTGAATGCTCAATCCATGGCCCTGATCCGGTCCGGCCCTGCAATCAGGACACGCCTCAAATTTTCTTATTTTTTTAAAAACGACCACAAAGGCACAAACAGAAGCCACACAACTATAGTACAGAGCAGCGTCCCCTTTAAAGGCCTTGGAAGCCGGACCCAACCATGATCGATCACAAAAGCCTCATAAACCGGCAGCCGAACACACTCTCTCTCCACATGCCAATTTCCTCTCTTATTCACCTTTCCTCCCCCCACTCCTCCACATTGATCTAAAAATAGAACCAAAAAAAAAAGAAGCAAAGCAATATTTCCTCCTTCCAATCCTGCTGATCAGAACCAGGTATGGCGCTTACCGTAACGTGTAATAACAAATGGCTGCCCAAAAAATGAGCTGGAAAAAAAAAATTACAGAGGAATCAATGATGCGATGGCAACATTTCTCTCAGTCCATGCGATTGAAGTGGTTGTGACACAAGGGTTACTTGCAGGGGAGGGGGTTATTTGTTTGCACTAGGTGGCAACGTCGGAAGGGGGGGGTTGTTTACACCCCCTCTTTGATGTGACCGAGAGCGAATGCAATCCTGTGTTGGGAGTTCAGGGGAGTTTCTGGGACTCGTTTTAAAGCTTTAAAGTGTGCTAGGGGGAAAAAAAATGGTGTTCAAATATTGTTGCAGATGCAAAGACCGGTTGCACCACTGAGGGTACGCTGTTAACCGCGGGTTTGACCTCGTTACATCTAAGCGGTTGGCATATGCCAGAGTTACACCTAAAGTCAAACCTACTTGCATATATAACGACACATTAAAGGGACACTCCACTCAAAATACAAATTGATCTGTAAAAATCAGGCAAAAAATCCTGATTCCGGTGATACCATCCGTTTATCTCTGACACGAACGGTAATGTCAGGGGAAGAGACGAAAGTCGGAAAAAATTCGAGGTCTGTTCGAGAGTGGCGCCGCCTGGCCACCTGGCCAAGTTAGGCGACG
>JYFJ02006687.1:0-18468 GCA_000934665.2 Catajapyx aquilonaris | reverse complement strand
TGGGGAAAACTAAGATGGTTTGTTTTCGGAAAGGGGGAAAATGCCCCAACAAAAAGTTCTTTTGGAAATCCATACTATTAGAGTCCACATCGTCATATACATATTTGGGAGTGCCTTTTAAAAGCTCAGGTAAATTTATTGATGCTGCTGCCTACTTTAAAGGAAAGGCCTTTGCAGCCATAAATAACCTATGGCCTACCCTACTAAAACTAAAAGTCCGGGACCTGTCAGTGGCACTTAAACTTTTCCATGCGTTTATCGCTCCTGTTCTGCTTTATGCGTGTCCAGTATGGAGTCCAAACTATCTGTCTGAGATCTTACAAGTACAAACTTACTTTCTCAAAAAATTATTAATGTTGCCAAAATCCACTGCCGGATATTTTGTGTACCTCGAAACAGGCACCATACCCCTAACATTAAATGTACTGAAAACGATTGCTAAATTTATCCTCAAAACTAAAAAACATTCGAAAAATTCACTTTTAACCTCAGCCCTATATTACACCCTCGAGCGTCACAAGAACAATAATAGCATCTCTGAACCTTTGAATGGGGGCGAAGTTGCATGAAACTGTTTTTGCCGTATACGAACGATTGGCTCGTAGATATTGAAGATCTTCCCAGTTTACTACGGAAGATTGAAAATGACCTAAAGCAGGATCAGATAAACAGATTACGAGATACCAAAAGATATCTTCACTACAAAGAAATAAAACTCACCTTCCAAATTGAAAATTACTTTGCTATATGGATCTCCCTCTTTCCCACATTCGCCTGCTTGCAAACTTGAGGAACAATTCGCAAGTCCTTCGTCTCCAAAACCAGCTGGCGATCAAACTAAATGATACGGAAAAATGTGATTGGTGTAACTGGTCCACAAATCGCTCTATCTTTCACCTAATCTATGAATGTCAACTATTTAACTCACCAAGAAAAAAATACCTGTCTAATCTGCCAAAATTCCCTCCTGATCGGTTGTTTTATTTATTTGTTGAACCCCAGAAGATGGATGCGTACCTACTATATTCTTTTTTCCTCGCCGCAGTCAAAATACTAAATTTCTGTGATTATTGAAGTGTAAATGGGTTGTGAGTGGATGTCCCCCCACACGAGCCGATGGCTCGAATCACGGGGCTGTAAAATAAAAATAAATAAATAAATAATATATAGTAGGCCTATATTAGTAAATGCAGTATATCTCAAAAACTGTGCCTGATTGAAGGGTATGGTGCAAGAATGGGGTAAGTCAATAAAAATTGCCAGATCGTTTGGTACAAGAACGGGAATCATCGCCCTATATGCAGGGCGACACCCTTATTCTGCCCTTCATAGGTAATGGCAAACTTTGGCTTATTGTTTTCAGTTAGCCTATTACACTATGCCCCATAAGGCCAGTTTTAAGGCATATCGAGTGTAGGCTATATGGAATTCAAATTTTATAAACAAACTTCCTAAAAATAATATAATTGGATGTGGATATCCCGACCACTACCACCATAACATACCTGCTAGTTTTATATAGTTCTAGGTTTCACTTCAGCCATACGCACCTTTCTTTGGTCACATTCGCCGTTTTTCATATTTGGTACATTTTGTAGTACGGTACTCAAAACATCGGTATAAGTATAAACATACAGGCCTCTATGTCGGTGTCATGATTCATAATTATTATGTTGGCGAGAGCGCGGCAGATCATATCGTACTTTTCGACCACATGCCCTCCTCAGTAGACACAAAATACCACAGATTGAATGGAGAGTCAAAGGATGATGATATGTCGCATCCAAAGTACTACTCATGCTCACGGCTCACCCCGTCGTTATTGAGTGGGTTGCTTGTAAAGCACATATTTTATATATATATATATATATATATATATATATATATATACTGTACCTCCCTCATTTTCCTCTCCGAAAATTCGAACTGTTTGGGTTGCACCCTTGTTTTTGAAACCTTCAAATATCTACATACTTTATTACACAATAAATTTAAACAAGTGTATATATTCCAGGGTTGCTTTTGTAATATTATCCGATAATTTATTTTAGTGCCCTGCGTTCTTAATACTATGTATATGGAAAAGTCAAACTCAAAGTTTTCCATATAATTCATTGAATTTTTAAATACCCAGGTTTGATAACATAAAGTTTATTCGGCTCAAAAAATGGGTGTCACCTTTCACTGGCATAAAATGGCAGTAAATATAATGAAAGGGGTGCTATTTTTAGCCACTCTTAAAAAGGGACACAATCAACTAATCAAGAAAAAGTGGGAAAACACGACCATCACTTTTAATCTACAGGGTGATCCAAAGGTCTTGACACATACGCCACAAATAATATTGCAATATTTTGTTGTTGGTTGCCAGCTTGCCAGTTGTCAACCAACAATACAATACAATAATATTTATTACCTATGTGTCCATATACTTTTGGATCACCCTGTAGATTTAAACCAGGAGTCAGCATGGCAGTATTAATTCCGACTTACCTGGCAGCCCGTTTCCGTGTCAGACATGCTCCGTAATAGCCGACCAAAATTCGAGGGTGATCCTGTGCTTGTGCCAGGGGAGCAAAATTTTTCCCCATATACGCATTTCCGGTAAATTCAGGATCGACTATGACAGGATTTATTCACTAGTATTCACTAGTATTTGGTCAGAGGGAGTCAACAAGGGGCACAGTAAAGAATGAGTGGGAACCTCGGCCGGATGCATCGATGAGCATCGTGAATTTCCTGAAAGTCTGGCTCTTAAGTTGAAGCTGTGTTCAAATAATATTTTTGTGAAAATAATGGCCATTCTCCTCGGAATTTTACAACTGCTGACAATAAATTATTCATGATTGCAGGCAGTAATTTTCCATGACTCATTGGAGCCTGCTACTGATTGTGCATGATTATAAGCCAAATAATATTGTACACCTGATTAATGCACGGGCCAACCCCTTGGGTATTGTGCATGGCCGAGTTATGCAAATGCACAGCCACAAGACCAGAGTAAGTGCATATTGCTTACATAGCCCTCACACCTGACCTTCAAGCAATGTTTGAACATAAAATTTTTGGTAACATTAACATCCTGATTATCCGAGGCTCGGTTTGGGGTGCAGATAACAATTTTGGAGTGCAAATTGCACTTTTTCATTGGAATATTTCACCCCTGCAACCTCAACTAAAAATAATTAAAAGGCTTTCTTGCAAGAGGAGTTCAACAACAAGCAGTATTTTTCTTAGTTGTGCATAAGATAAGGCGGTGGGTGGGATCTGCCTTTTGCCTAAGAATACAGAATACTACTTGTATAATATTGATTACAAAGTCAAGGTGAAGCAGGATATCTCTGGAATTTTATCTATGGCTTTGAACGTCTGGTATTAGATGACTTGTAAATCCACATTATTTGTGGTTTTATAGCAATTTTGGATAATCTGCTTTAGTCAATTGGCTTTCAAGCATCAGGACACATTTCTGCAGAATTATTGCAAATAATGTAGTTGTACTGTACGAGTCTATCACCCAAACCAGGATTGTCGCATCCTGACTTGGATGCAACCCATTGCACAGATGTGTGTTGCTAATATTACCCCGTCCCTTATCTGCTTTGCTCGACATCGGAGCCTCCTGAGCTGTCTTTGTGGACACACACAATGCACACCTGTGCAATGAGTTGCATCCAAGCCAGGATAACCCGCGACAATCCTTGTTTGGGCCATAGTATACATGAAGGCTGTAAAAATATGTTGCTTGAATTTTTGCGATTTTAAACTGATGCGTTCTCATGAGGCATCAGAGAGAACATATTTTACTCCTGCTCACTACTGATAATGAATTTTAGCATAGTACTATTAGGTATATGGTACTGTTCTTATTCAAGTTGCATGTATTAATTTGCTTTGAGCAAACAAGTACCAAAAACCATGTTTCTTGATAATCTTAGAAATGAAGTGCGCAGCTGCTTTTTGGTATTGAGCAAGTAGATGCAGGCTGTCAGGGAGGAGGAGGGAGGAAGAAGCACCCCACAGGCCGAACTATAGCTTCGAAAGAGGTGGACGCTGCGGAGAAGCAGGAAGAGAAGGTGGAGTCCAGTCCTTCCCCAACAACATCCCATCCTGACAGTGGAGAATCCTTCTTGGCAATGGAGGCGGATGGAGCGTCAGCGTCAGAGCCTGCTGCAAACAAGGCTGCGGGTGGACAAAAGCCTCTGGGTGAGAAGCGACGAAGGCGCTACAAGAAGTTAAGTGATGAGTCTGTGGCGGAACTGCTACACAAGAAAGACGATGTTAAAGAAGGGAGCGAGGAAGAGGAGGAGGAGGATGATGATGAATCAGGCTCATCGACCGTCCCCGCATTCAAGATAGAAATTCGAGGCGGCAAACTCCTTCTGTCGAAGCCGGACAAGACTGTCTCAAAGAGGAAGCTGCTTCCACTTGAGAAGACGCACCCAAGGAGGCAGGCCATCATGAGGGAGCCCAGGCCAGAAAGGGCCATTGGAGACGTGAAGGAGCAGGGGAAGAAGGGGAAGGGTGCTACCAGCAAGAGAGCAGAGGGGGAGGTCAAAGAGGAGACCAAGAGGGTGAAGAAGGAGAAGGAGAAGGAGAAGGAGCGAGAGAGGAAAGACCAGGAGAAGAAGGACAAGGACACGCTTCAGAAGCTGAAGTTGTTTTACGATGAGGAAAGGCCCGGAAGGATCGCAGCCCTTCCCCGCATCTCCAAGTTGGGGAAGATCCCGAAGAAGACACGACCTCCAGAGACTAACCCGTCAACATCCTCCGATCCATCAGTTTCCTCAGGATCCTGCATATTCTCCCATTCATCCTCTTGTTCGTCCTCGTCCTTGCTTGACAAGCCGCGTCCAAAGACCATTAAGATGTACCATTATTCAGAGTTCCGCTCCGTGGGCCTTGAGGAGGTGATAAAGCCTCCTTCGCTACCATCTACCATTGCCAACAAGCCCGCGTTACTGGCGTTAGACAGCGAACCTTCCCACAACCTGAAACTAGGCGGATCATCAGTCACCGGCCGATCTTCCCAATCGAAACGTAAGTGGGTCTGTTGCACGTGGAGCTACATTAACTGCTCTTCTAGCTATAAGTTGTAGATCGCAAACAGAAACTGGAAATATGAAATTAAGGAGCATTATAAAAATATACGGAGTTGGAGGCTTCCAGCAAGTTTATCAGGTCGGAACAGAGTTCAGGCTAAAGCAAGATTTAAAGTTCAAAGATATTTATAGTTTTATCGCTGCAGTTACTTGGGTTTTACTTGGTAGATTGCAAAATGGAGATCCTTTTTGGACCTGCAAACAGTTACAGCGAAATCCGCGTCTGGTTCAAAGTACAAACACGTGCCCAAAAAAATGTGTATGCAAACATGACAGTAAAGTTGACAAAATAATGCACTGTTATATGCCAAAGAAAGTGGAACAATAAAATATGTTTAGATTACTTGTGGGTTTTTATACTCCTAATGTGCCATGAACTTACAAACAGCAATGAAATAGCACCAATGATGCTGGATAAATAGAATTACAGATATTTCCTATATTTTTCCAAATGGCTATTCATACAACAGGCATAATTATGTAATAATAGACAAGCAGAATAATTATATAGGTGTCATGTTTCCATACACAATTAAGCGCTAATTATATCGGTAATTATACTATCGTTTTATTGTCTTCCGCAGAGGGCCACCAGATCCAGGAGAGCACCATCTTCATGGACGCCCTGCTCGCAGGATCATACGCGCCGAGGAAGAGGAAGAGGGCAAGCACCAGCAAGGATGTTCCCGAGCCAAAGAAGGAAGGAGGGGCCGAAGCGGAAAAGGAGGATGCGAAGGGAGGCAAAAGCAGCCCTCTCTCTTCACCCACGTCCACCAAGCCCACCCTCAAGGTGAGCTCGGAAATTATTGCATTGGACCGATTATGAGTCATTGACGGTAAGGAAAATGTAACCATATGTTGTTTGTTGCAGTCTAACCAAGATATTCTTATATCTGATGTCATGGTGGAGGACGAGGGCAGAAGGACTCCTACACCTGAAGAAAGCTTGGAGGATTTTGGCACTGAGGAAAAAACGGATGTAAAAGAAGAGGAGGACGAAGATNAAGAGGACGAAGATGAGGAGGAGGAGGAGGAGGAGGAGGAGGAGGAGGAGGAGGAGGACAGTAACAAGGAGGAGGATGTAGCGGAAGATGACGACGAAGATGAGGCAAAGATGTCTGAAACAAAGGTGGAGAAGACCAAGTCCAAGTCCTCATTTCCGACTTCGAAAGGCGGCCTGAAGAAGCCCCTGAAGAGCAGCCTGGTTCTCTTCCGCTCGGCGACGGCCAACAGGGCCAAGAAGACCGTCCACTGGAAGGCCAAGGCCAAGCTGATGGAGGTGCGCTATTTCGAGCTGGACGAGACCGAGAGGGCCAACATCAGCAAGCGCTTCCTTGACATGAAGCAGAACGAGCACAAGCTCGAGAGGCAGTCCCTTCTGATGGCCAAAAAGATCGGTCAGTGTTTTAATATTGTTATGGCTAGAAAATTATTAGATCTGCACTACCATGTTGGCATGAATCGTTGGCTGCGCTAACTGCTAATGAATTGGGATTCTTTGATTTGTTTTCAGTTGTCGATGATAACATGGAGGAGAAGATATCCTGGCGCGTCCCCATGGAGCTGGACCTTCCAGACCCTTTGGTGGCTCCAGCCAGCCTCAGCAAGGAGAAAGAGGCCCAGTCGACGAGAGAGAAGGGAATCCTCCAGGCGACATACTTCGCCCATGATATGATTCCTTCTTCGCCTGGAGAGCCCCCGCTTGAATCGCTGCTGCTGCAGCAGGCCCCCGGTGCTCCCCCGTCAAACAAACAGGCCAAGAGCATACCTCTGGAGGACACCACCGGCAACCCCGAGAACGTCTACGATTTCAGTAACGCCCCGTGGCCCGATGCCAAATTTTCGCAGACCCCGCCAGTGTCGCCATCGCAAGGGACTGTCGGAAGTGCCGCAAGCTCCGTCCCACTTGCTAGTGGAAACGGTGCAGCCCCCGGAATGGCAAGGACGACCATGCCCCAGCTGGTCGGAGAGGTGGGATCGCAGCAGTATTACCAGTACCCCGCGCAGCAGTACCAGGACATGTGTCAGATGCCACAAATGGGTGGGATGGGGCTGCTGTACCAAGGCGGGGCCATGGGGTACCCACCACCAGGTGGATCCACGGAGGTTCCTCCGCCACAGATGGGAGGAGGAGCCCCAGCAGGAGAATGGAGATGGAGAGTACGTTTCTGCATTGTTGTTGGGTTGATTGACTTGAATGTAACGTGCACTGGGTGCAGGAACGTTACTGTCTCTTTGTTTTGGTTACTATATGCCTACTTGGTGACGAAGATACAGTAACATTTTAGAGGAAGCCTAATTCCACAGGCGCATTCTCCTCGTGTTTATCTTGAATCATTTGATGTATGTGTTGATAGGGCTTTGACCACTTCCAATAACCGGGGAAAAGCTTATCCAAAAAAAGGTCTCATTTTCGAGCATTTTCAAAATATATTTCTCAATTTTTTCCATCCCCACGGTATTGCGCAATACGGATGAAACTGGGTGTGCTGTGTTATGGCATAGGTGTGTACAAAAAAAAAGAGTTGATTTTTGTTGCATATAGTGTTACTATTTCGGGCGTTTTCCTGCTGGTGCATGGCCACATTTCAGGCATTTGTGCTTAGGAGTACAGTACATGAAAGAAGCTGCTCCACTGGAATCACGGCTGGATAAGTACCTATTCGCTTAAATATGTGTATCATAAAATTATCACTGGAATTTAAACCGCTAGGAAATCAGAATGGAGAAGGAGGTGTGAAAATTTGCTTTGGCAGTTACTAACTGTTCTTTCTTCTGGTTTGGTGTTTTGCAGGCTGAAGGTGGAATAGTGTATCCGTACATGACCTATGAGTCCAAGGGAGGCTACAGGGGAAGTCCGTGGTCGGTCCCTCCACCTGGAGTAGACTGGGCAGGAAGCAACGGAGAAGGCATGAGTGGAGCCGGAAGTGGAGAATATGTGGCTCCCCCGTACATGGACCCTCCTGTGATGGGTACCCTCGGATACGGACCTGATGGGATGGATCCCTCCGGAATGATGTCCCCTCCGCACATGGGAGCTCCTATGGGGATGGAAAGCGTGTGGGACGTGGGTCCTCCTCCTGGGGACTACGTGGATGGGCCTAGAGGAGGGATGATGCAGTACGGGCTTCCGAGGGAGGGTCCCATGAGCATTTGGATGCCCCATCCATACCAAGATCCAGACAGTGGGGGTCCGCACGGGGGCGGGATAGGAAGTAATTCGCAAGGGACGAACCACCAGGGTTCACAAGGTTGGTCGGGAGGCGATGGAGGAAGTGGTCAAGGGGAGTCGACGGGAGGACCTTCCAGTTCTGTAGCAGCTTGGAATGGGAACTGAGCTGGTGAGATGCGATTCCTGATACTCATGCTGCTACTCTGCCGGATGGTGTGGTCTCTATAGTCAGGTTAGGTGGGCTCACTGTCGATTGGAGGCCGATCGTGGGTACAGTACCTCGATCTGTATGTGATATATTTTCTTAGCTGCGATTTATTTTAGTTCCTACGGACTCAAGGTTATTAACCAAAAAAGTGATGGAAAGGGACTGACTAACGCTGCATTTTTCTCCATGTTGTAGCGAGGTTACATCACCATGTATGTCCCATGCATTTTCTTTACCTGTCGAACCAACGCAGGTACGGGCTCGAACTTAAGTTAGGTAGAGGTATTTGCGTCGGATATCAGCGGAAATAAGTAATGTCGGGGAATGATTTCAAATAACCTATTTAATGCAGCCACGTAAAGGCTCTTTGTTATACTATCACGTACAGCTCTCTCCTACACACATACATACATACATAGTTCAGAGGTTTTACAAGTCCAATAATACTTCATTTCCACCTATTATGACATCAACAACAACGTCTACAGTTCTGCTTATCTTCTACAACACATAAAGGAATGACTACATGTACTCTTACATCCGTATACCATAATCAGGCACCATACACTTCAACCTATGGTTGCCGGAAAAGAAAAATAAATGCAACTGGAAATTTTGCCACATGGCTGGCTTACCTGCTGCTGCTTCTGTCTGTCTTCTGTTGATACTGCTACTACTTTCTGCTTACTGACTGATTCTACTATGACCCGGACCTGCTTTTATAGTGGCCGGTTTGGGGTGGGGCTTGTACCACGTGAGTGTCGTTTTCGGGGGTTTTTCCCACTAATATTGCCCTGCTTCCTGCATGCTCAGATGGACTTGTTATATTGATGCGGTACATTCCTTACACCTCACACCGCGCTCGGACTCTAATGGATCTTTTTTATGGCTTTCTGGCGCCAGGGAGTCTGTTGCTCCTGCTGCCTAGCCCACTCTCTAGCTGCTTACTTAGACGCATGTTTTCAATAAACTGTGATAATTTAGGGTTCTTAAGTGCGTGATAAATGCCAATTAATATCGTAATTAAGTCTCTTGTTATGCCGTAGGCGGCATGACATACCTGTGATCGTTAATATACCAGGGTTCGGAAATTTAACCTACCGTCGCTTTGGGAAATGATATATGGGTTCTAGGCGATCACTTTGAGTAGGCTATATGCAGCATGGGTCTCCGACGTATAGTTACCGAGATAATGTGCTTCAAGCACAAGGTACCATATATCCTGGTACGTTTGCGTCTCTCCACGCGACCTTACATTTTTCATTTAACTCTAAGGTGTACCATGTTATTTGATTTTAATTAACTATCCTGTTAATAGGTGTAGGAATGTACGTCCTAGGCGATGGAAGTGTCGTAAGCAGTATCCGAAAACTATAAGCTGAGATAATGAAGTTTTTATTTAATTCTAATTATCTCGGTAACTATGCGTCGGAGACCCATGTTGCATAATATACTCAAAGTGATCGCTTAGAACCACATATCATTTCCCAAAGCGACGCGACGGTAGATTAAATCCGAACCCTGTATACATATTTATTTTTATAATAAAGCGTGCGGTGTGCATGCTGGGCATACAAAAAAAAATGATTGTCAGGATAAAGTGTAATAACCTATGCACTACTTTAGATGAAAAAATAACAAATGATAAATGTGATCTCACTCTACCAACGTAACACATTTTTTCGAGGCGACGCGACGGTGAAGTAGGTCACCTCATTGTTCTGCCTTTTTATACGCTTGCACACACACGAGGTTTGAACGCATTGAGTAGATGAGGCGGCTCATCTTACCTCCACAGAAGGAAGCTGTCTAAGATAATATTTCCTGCTGTCACTTGAAGGCCTTCTCAAGTTGTGGAAGGATCAGCCGGCTGGAATGTGCGTACTTTATAAAGAGAAAAAGGCAGAGCATGACCAATACGAGTGAGAAACCTCCAGAACTCTGTGGGCACTGATTTAAAAAAGGAGATCGCTCAGCCCACCGCTAACTAGTACAGTAATTGCTATAACTTACTCTGAGGGTAATTCAGTAATACACACGCTGTAATTGGACCCACGCATAGGAATTTTGAGGCAAATGTCACGTGGTGAAATGCAATCGACATTTGCATGCTAATATCCATGGTGCTAGTACAGACGAGTACACCTGAAGTCGCCTGGGCTGAATTTCCTCGCAGATAATTTTGCATGGGTTTTTTTACCATGCAAATGAGGATGTGCAATAATTTATTGTGCATTCTCCACTCCCCACTGCTTAAAAGTCCAGTGAGAATGCTTGGAATGCCACTAGCCAGAAGTTCAGTTCCTGCTATCCTAGTATGACAAAGCATGTTGCGCTAAGGAAACATGAACCTAGTTTGGAATATAAATGTCAAAGGACACTCATGGAATCAAGTGATAGTCTTTCATGCATCAGTAGCCGGAACTCGGCATCCTTTTACCACTAAAAGTATTCCAGACAAAGAAAAAGCAAACTTCATGCAGATAATACTGTACCAAAAAATCACAAACTTATGAGTATGTACAGGTAGTTTGTGCCTCACTGGAATGAACATGTCGCAGATTAAGCCTTTGACCTCTGACATCAAACATAGGATTTTCTCAAGTTTTCTTTGAGTTCTCTCTGTGATGGCCTGGGTTTTCTCAGGGTTTTGTTTCCTTTCACATCTCATCACCATTGAGGCATGAGTGAATCAAGTCAGGCCGTATTATGATTATGATGATGATGATTATTATTATCATTATTATCATTATCATCATCATCATCATCATCATCATCATCATCATCATTATTTTTATTTTTATTATTTTATTATTATTTTTATTATAGCCCATAATGCATCATTGGCACATCCCTGTCATTAATTACTTAACATTTTTAACTTTACAAATGAACAGTTCCTAAGTACACTGAGAGTACGTACTGTACTGCCTACATTACTAGCATGTGTATCAATGTATCAATGTGAATACTATAATTTATTTTCATGGTTTGACCAGCTTTGGTATACGGTACATCAAATTTATTGATAAATTTATGCCAATAATTGCCCCACTAGGCGACAGATGTTAGGAAGTTCCTTTCCATCTTTTGAATCTTCTTTGTTATGCAGATTTGGGATGACGCTGACAAAGACAGTGTTATCGCTGCAATTGAACTTTTGGTATGTGAGAGCCCATCTAGATTGACAGTGCACTGTATTACAATGTACATCCGACACCATCCAAAGGTTAAGAGGAAATGTCTGAGATATTTTTCATTCTTTTCGCAGGGGGCAGAGAAACATCGTAGCTGGCTGGATTTTGCAGGAACGACACGGAGCAAAAAGGATTCGGCTTTCGACGTGCACCTGCAAAAATCTTGGCCCAATCAGAAGGAACCAGCATCGTTTCAGAACGTTAGGTGGTTTATCAAGCCAAAATCTTTGTCACACTCTAACTGTGACCTCTACTGGGAAATGTCACCTGCATTGTTAGAAACCTATATGCACTGCTGTAGCATGAAATATGAGGCCTCTGATGATTGCTCAGTCGTTTTTATTTTGCCCCCAATTTGCAAAAACAGTTCACCGTCAAGTGCAAGGGTGGACATTGATCATTTCCTCCCCGCAAATGTGGTGGACGTTGATCGTTCTGCCAACAATTCCAAATATTTCAGGGCCTCTCATAGCGAACTATGATCATTTCACCACAACAACGACCAATGTACGTACATCGCTGCACATCGCTAATCAAATCGCTCACATGTAAACACGGCATTATGTCCAGACGTAGTAAGTTAGTACCTTGTGTCAAATACTGTGGGGCAACATGGCATATATCAACTGCGCGTCTTGCCAATATTATAATCGCCCTCAGTTATTGAGGTGGGCTATCCCGGGGTTGGTGGCATTCAGACGAGGCAGTGGGTGGTATAGCAAATGATGAAGTATTGTTCTGTACTCTTGCACCACGCCACTCTTATGAGGATATCGTGTGAGCTTATTGTAAAAGAGACGGCTCCATGGCCGGACGGCACCCGATGAGTGATTGCTGCTGGCAGAGTAAATAACCATGTGGAACATGTATACATAACATGTATGTCAAAGGTAAATCATTTATTGATTTTTTTAAATCAAGGCGATTAACAAGGTGCCTGCTAATTTAGAATCAGAAACTCCTCTCCCCAACGACCACAGCTTCAGACTCGTTCTTGGGTGTTCCCCTGGTGCTACTGAGGATGGCTGGGTTTACGGAGGTCTGGCTCGGGATCCAAAGTGTCCACCTGTCCCACCACATGGTCATCAGCGGAGACAATGCTGTTGACCTGATGCCAAAAGAAAGGGGTGGAGGATCTTCCGCCTCTTGGCCCGAGGAGACCCGCTGCCTTCCCACCAGCACTGCCAAGACCCACACTTTCCTCCTTCCTCTTCTTGCTGGTTCTGGCTTCTACTGCTCCTGCTACTGCTCCTGCTCCTGCTCCTGCTCCTGCTCCTGCTCCTGCTCCTGCTCCTGCTACTCCCACTGCTACTCCCCCTGCTCCTGCTCCTGCTCCTGCTCCTGCTACTCCCCCTGCTACTCCCCCTGCTCCTCCTCCTGCTCCTGTGACCACCACCTTCTGACCTGTTCTGCCCCCCTGATCTTGCGGCTGAGGGTCCTGCTCCTGCGAGTGGCTTCTCTTCCTCTCCCTGCAGTATGTCCCCTGCCGCTGACCCTGAGGCCGTCGAAGCCTCTGAGGCGTGTCATCCTTGGGACTCTGGTGCAACTCTCCCATAAAACCCTTGATCTGTCTGGACAGCCCGTACTTCTTACGGATCTCTGACCGCACATCCAGGCCCTGCAACCAAAATATTAGCCAACCGATCAGATGCATAACAACGTTCCCCAAAGAAGCTGCTGATGAGAGACTCATTGCGGGGCTATATTTAAAGGAGCTTGTCTACCAAAACAAACCACGAATCATTCAGGATCTTCAGGCAAACACCAAGATCAAAATAAAGCAATACATCGACAGACAGGGATGTTACTTGTATCAGAAAACACTGTGAAACGTGCATAAAATACATGTGTCTCGAAGAGGAGGGGGGTACTTTCAGCATTACTAAACTTGATGCGATGGTAAGTCATTCTCACATTCTCATACTCTCATTTACTGATGATACAGTTACATTATGTCTATTGCACGACCCATTAAGAAGTGGAACTTTCCCACTAAACACCCTGTAGAAATTGTGCAGCAATCCGAGTCAGACCAAGAAAACTTTATAGTCAGCACACCATAATATTATACTGCTGTATTCAGGGGATACGCCCCCAGGATTATTAACAATCTAGATTCTAGAGAGATGTATGGAGTAACCGGCAATTAAATCATCCTGGACGTAACAGATGTCACCACCACGGACTTGTCCGAAGGAGATTATTAATTTTGGCCAATGCAAAAAAAAAATCCTTTCTCTGAATACTGCATTGGAAACTGCTGTGAAAATTCTGGCTAACAGTAAGTTGTGAAATTTGCGTTTAAATGACATTGAAAAATAATAGGGTAGTACGTAGCATATGTTGAAAAAGAGACAAAATATTGTTACAGGAAAGTGATTATTAATATATGGGTTTGTCCTTGGACTGCCATACCCTTTCTACCATGCTCTTGAGAAAAGGGATGAGCCTGACCAGCTCGCAGTCGCCCTCCTCTCCGTACCAGCTTCTAATAGGGATGCCGTTGTCCAGCTGCATTTGAGCAAAGGTCGTTATTTGACACATGTAAGATTAGTATTCACAAGGCATGCACAAGGCAAGATGTGCGCGACACACCCGCACATCTCTGCACAGTGACAGAAAGCAAATTGCATAAAATGCAGGCATATGACCTGAAGTGAAAAGTTTTCTGGCTTGTTGTCGATGATGACGGTCCGATCCAGGTGGCGTCCCAACTTCTCGAGGTCCTTCACGTCCACCCCTTGGATCATCCGACAGTGACACATGTCCAGGCAGTACCTGCATGTGGTCATATACCAAAGCTATATTATCGTATACCATTCTTGTCATCGTTGGCTGTCTATTTAAACGAGAATGAAGAGGAAATGATTGTGGCAGTTACCACAGCAATCGTGCTTATTGAGTGGTTCAGTGTACTGTACTGTATAAACTACGCCGCCGCCAGAACTTCCTCTGCCATCTCTGAGCAGATTGTTATCATTTTCTGTAGTGCATTTTAAGACACCAAAAAAGACGCGAGCATTCTGTTAGAAAAGGCACAGCCTAACATCGTGCTGTACCGTGAGGGCTGCTGTAATTTTTAACCATCATCATAGAATTTGCAGTATATCCCTGCGGTGTTTCCGCACTGGCACACTATACTCCCACCACCAACCACCGTTGTTGTTGTTGTTGTTGTTGTTGTTGCTGTTGTTGTCGTTGAGTTGAAAAGCAAGAGGGGGATTCTGGGTGTTGGTGGATGTGTGTGTGTGTTTCAACTTGCCTGACATACTCGCAGTCGGGATCAATGGCATCAATGACATCCTTTGCGTAGGACTGGCTGGCGGAGGTGAAGATGCTCAGCTCGAAGTAGTTGGATATTTCCTTCAGGAAGCGGTGCACTCCCGGCCTGGGGTACACGAAGCCCTTCCTTCCGTTGTCCATCTGGAGGACCACGAGCGCCTCCTTGCCTGGCAGGCATCCATTCTCCTCGCACCGGACCAGGGTCTCGTCCTAATAATTCCCAAGCATAATATTATGTACAGGAAGGTGCTGCATCTGATTTACTGTAGACTGTATGTATAAGGGCGGTATGGGACTATAGATATGACCGATGGGGGTGTGACTCACAAGACGATGTGTGGTCCCACCAAAGACGGTGTTAGGGGTGAAGGAAGATGGGAGGGGAGTACTTGCCAGGTCCAGGAGTAGGGTGTACTTGAGGTTCCTCCTGAGCTTGGAGGAGAAGAGAGGTGTACTGATTTTGTTCCTGTATCGGGTCTTGAGGTTGGAGGGGTTGCTCAGGAGCCGGATCATGTTCTTCAGGGACTTGGGATCCAAGGAATAAGTGCTACTCGTGGTGGAGGCTGCGGCGGTATCAGGAGTGTCAACGTCAAGAGGCTGAGCAGCTCTCGAAGTGTGAGGATGAGGGCGCCCGTCATTCACAGACGTGATTGGCAGCAGTCTACTGACGGTTGGCATCGCCCTGTGTCTTCTGGTGGTGGTGGTGGTGGTGGTGGTGGTGGTGGTGGTGGTAACTCCAGATAGAGAGTGAAGCCAAACCAGTATCACTCGTCAGCAAAGGATGGCACTGATGGTCCCTTCTTCAACAAACACAGCAGCACCTCTAGCTCTCTAGCTCTCTCCCGACAAACAAGGTCGCCAATGTGATGTTTAACCACGTACTTGTAGCAGCACGAATCTCTTTTACCTGGGTCTAAGTATGGCTCGCCGCTCACTGTAACTGGTGGTGGACGACAGTCATTGAATTATTATGTCACCACATTCACAGCACGTAGAGCAAGCATACCATATTTTGACAACCTAAAATGCGGAACGGTCAGGCATCACATTTTTGTTCAAAACTGCTTTGGCCATTGGGTAATGAGATCCTCGACGCGGCATTTAGAGTGATCAAGGAAGTAGCTGTCTGATATAATAATAATATTATTATAATACTGCAATTTTATAATATACTGTAATACTGTATATAATGGTCATATGAGGGTAACGAGGACCTCCTCCTCATTATCCGCTGGCACCCCAATATTTGGGAAAAGCTGTGATGTATATGAATGAATTAATGAATGAGAATGAATGCAATCACCTGAAGACACGTCAGCGTCAGGGATAATGCAATCTTCAAACGTCAAAATTCCAATGTGAGACTATACGACCGTTCTGCACTTCGAGTATAAGTTATGCCTATATTCGAAATGAACTCTTGCGCATTGTCATGAAACAATCTGGCAGTGATGCTCATTAGGTATAATTATTGTAGGGATATTGAGCATATAGGAAATATCGCCGCATTACAACAACATCAGTTAATTGACATGAAATGAAATGCTGTACTACGTATATAGGTGCTTGAGAGGCACTATATACACACAGGCCACAATTTATCGATAAAAACTTGAGGCTCTAATGTCTAATCTATAACTTACTATACAGGATAAACCTTATACGTTACATTTGGAACGTCCTGGATTAAATGTAGAATGAATAGCCTTGGTCGTGTACTACGATAGTCAACATCATCTCCATGGTGACGATTGTTTACAGAAGACAAATAGCGCCAATATCACATTTGCAGATATACCCGGATATACCGCTTTATGCTGCACTGCATCTACTACAAAGCTGTATACAGTACTTCCCTTTCACACATGGCATAATTATTATGTTGCATGATTTTGTAATAATTATCATACCCCGACAAAATGTCCGGCTTGGGTGTCCACTTCCATGAATGGATGATGAGTGGTATTATTGCAGTGAGTTGCAGTGTTAACAGGAGAGACTGGTTGTAGACGTGGGCCACACAGTAGCAGTAGGCCTATAGCATAATATTATGTAGAACGCATATTTGGCTCCGGACACGAAGATTTCTGGTGGAAAAGTTGAATGGCAATGTGACTAGGAAAAATGAAAGATGCTGGAATGTTAATGCAGGTGCACGTGTGTACTGGGATGGGTGAACAATGTCTTGTTGCTGGTGCTTCCCATCAGTAGACGCATGATGCTGCTGCTGCAAGTACAGTGAATATTTATATGGTCCAGATTGAAACCCCTGAGCAATCCAATTCGATCGCTCACAATGAGTGACGTAAGGCTTGATCACGGAGACCACGACCTCCCATATTGCTATGTTATTATCGTTGTGCCGTGTAATCACGATCGCCTCGGATGATAATAATAGCAACCCATCTCCAAGTACTGCAATACACCGTCCGAATGTGTCATGCCGTGTCCCTCCCTCCGTCTGGTATCTACTACTGCAGAGAGCAATTAAGTCCTTTTAGACTTTTTCGAGAGAGAAAAGTTTTATAGAACGGCTCTGTCTGTATGTGGACAGAGGTATCAGACAGACAGAGGCGTTCTATAAGACTTTTTTCCGCTTTTTTCCGATTTTCGGGTTCCGGGTTCATTCTATCCGCCCCTCCCCCCACCATCCCTTTCCCCCACCACCCCCTACCCCTGTCCGCCCATTCTCCCCAGACCGTCCCTTTCCCCCTGACCTCCCATTCCCCCCACCGCCCCCTCCCCAGATCACCCTTTCCCCTCCTCATACCCCCTGATACTGATACCTGTTTATAGACGGACGGACAGAGCCGTGCTATAAGACTTTTTTCAATTGATGAGAAAAGGTCTAAAGACTCTAAGGCCCGTATTCATAATGGACATTCTCAACGAGCGGGTTGGGGTTAACCCCGGGGTTGAGCCCGATCCGTATGCATAATGTCGAACATCCGCGGGGTTGAGTCGACTCCGCGTTCCAACCCCAGGGCTTACCAGGCTTGGAAACAGGCGTCCATTTCGTGACGTCACACTACCCAATACGGTACCGTATCGGACGCGGCGCTAGCACTCTCACGCGGACGGGTCGCGAAACGGCCCTGTGCTTGGCAAATGAGTGAAAATAACTGGTGACTAACTTACTATTTAATTTCGAACGGTGGAATTTTCGTCGTACTACGAATTACTGCTAACTTAGCAGTACATTTGCAGTATTGCACTACACTGGTAATGCTATAAGTTAGAAGTAACTAGTAGTACGACAAAAATTCCACCCTGACTTACTAACAAAACAAAGGTGGACACAGCTATCCGAAAAATTAGCTTCTCTAACAGCTAATAAGCTAACTAAAAAATTCGCCTTTGCTAAATAGATAAAGCTAAGGATTTAATCGGGCGCGTTTACGTTAACCTCTTGTACGACCATATAATTATTACGTTGCCGCATAGTTCGTCTGCTACATATACGCAAATGTGCAATTAATACCCAATGACATTAAAGTGCATAATTTC
>JYFJ02006686.1:0-15090 GCA_000934665.2 Catajapyx aquilonaris | reverse complement strand
CCCCCCCCCCCAAACTGTCACGTAGTATTTGCACGACCCCTTAGCTGCCTTGCAGATCACAACCTACTTTACTAACAACCAACAGTCTGAATCACTACATTACGAGTTATGCAAAAACATTAACATATGTTGTCACCAGGCCAATCACCTGCGAACAGGCCACTACTGGTGCCATAAGAATCATGCAATATTTCCAGACCCTTCAGCAGCATTGTCACTTAAATGTTGCTAATAAAATTAAACAACATTTCGCTTAATAACTGACCACATAATACCTAAGCCATCATTAGTATCAGACAACCCTTTAGCTTGGGTTAACCAATTGTCAAGAACATCCGTAAAGTCTGAATCACATTCTGTGAACAGGAACATGATGTTCCTTGATGGGTTTTCCTAGGCCTGTTTTGGCAACAACCCATCGAGGGCCATCATGTTCATAGCATAATCTTCGTATTTCCAAATGTTATCACTCAACAAAGACCTGATTTTAATATTTAGACTGGTTTTTTGAAATGAAAGTTCATTCATTCACAGCATAAGCATTAGTTTCATTAAGTCAATTGCTGTCAGAGACATTACTGAATGGAGCAAGATATGTTCTTAGCAGGGCCATGTCGCAGTGACTCTGCTGCCCGCCGTGGCCACCCAAGCAGTGAATCCAGAGCATTAGCAATTCGTGTCTGAGACTGTGAGTCTTGCAAGTCAGTCACATTAACAATGGGTGTGGAGACAGTTTGAGGTGCAAAGCTTTCATCTGTCAATTTTCGGCGCTGGGCAGCCCGTTGGGTGCAGGGTGTGTCACATGGGGCATCTGGTATGATGCCATTGCCTTCTGGAGGTACATTTTCCTGCAACAAAGGTAAGGTCATACATTATTGACCAATGCCCTGAAGTTAGGATCTTTCCACCACAACATACCTTATTGCACTCATTCTGCTCAAGAATTCCTTCAGTTTTGGGTTTCTTGTGTGGTGTCACACAATCTAGCATCTGGCTGGGAACTGTCTTGTTGCAGGCAGTCAGTGGATTAGCAGGACTTGTATCAGCTTCTGAGCGCTTTCGCTGAAAAATTAGAAGACTGAGACTAGTATACTTGTAATTGGCAGCTGAAACTAATTTGGCCTAAAATGATCCTTTCGGTATGATCAGTAGTATAAATCCAGAACAAGCTATTTATCATTATTATTATTATTATTATTATTATTATTATTATTATTAATTTTTATTACCCCAGTGGGCACAGTGGCCATTGGGGGGAGGCAAACCAAAACCATCAATCATATGTGAGGAACCTGGAAAACCACTTGTTCTGGATTTACCATCTATCCTGCAACCAGTCGTCAGCCATATAACACATCATTGAGTAAAGTGATGGATTTGGAAGTGTACACAAGTAGCTTTAAGGGCCATTCACCACCTAGGATGCATGGCTGAAATCTGAGCAAGGGTCTTGAGAATGGCTCGGATTGCCCTACTGCTGCTGAGGAAGGGAGTAGTCACCTCTGCAGCCTTGATCCCATGTTTATCATATGTTGTAGGAAAGGTAGGCTACCTGTGACTGACTGACAGTTCATGAAATAACAAAGTTGCATTCTGCATGAGATTCATACACCAATAAGCGAAAACATTATGACCATCCGGCATCTATGAACTGGTCCCATGGACGCAGTAGCATGTGTCAGAGTATATAGTGACATAGAGAAAGGTTCCTATGACTACCCCACAATTCAGATCCCTCTTTAGCAGCCATGATATTTTAAAACCTGTTTCTCAAGTCACACCTTGGTGGCTTTCACTTCTTGTCGTCTCTTCTTTAGCCGATCCGTAAGACTCTCATGTCGCAGCACAGCGATTGCTGCACGTCGTAATGGTCGCTTGGAGCTGCTCTCTTTCCGCAGGGTCTGATGGCAGCTCTTGTACTGCTGAATGGCCTCTTTTAGGCTCTGGCACCACTCATCTCCCTCCTCAGGAGTAGTAGCACACAGAAGTAGTGAGTCATCCCTGCAGGTCACTTTAAACATCCCTCGCCCCATGACATTCTGCACAGTGCAGTGTCGCAAGGGCAACAACCTGCAGCAAACCAGTGACTCAGTGTCAGTAGTTTTGTCAGATCGCTTTCGACATGACAGAAACATGTCATTGAAGAGGAGGAAGTATCGCAGTTGTGTAGTTCCCCACCGTTGTGATACCTGCAGTAGAAATAAAGTAAGAACCTAGTATAACAAACCCTGCTTTATGGAACAAAAGATACTGTAGTAGGGAGAACAAACCTGCTGTAAGACAGATTAAGGACACTGCTTATTATCAGGATTAAATTTTCATGTTAATTATGTTTAATTTCAAGTGCTGTACTTGCATTGTAACATTAAAAAGTGCAGGTTGTTGGTATACTTTGTACTTCCAATTCCAAAACATTCCCCACCATAATCCCATTTTTACTTCAGTGGCCATCCACCTCAAGCCATAAAGTACAGAAAACTGCATATTCCAAGGTCAATCAGTCAGGAAGTCACAGAATCAGTCCTACATTGGGTCTTGCTGTAGAGCCTACTAGAAGCAAATGCCTGAGCTCTTTGCTAAGGTTAGCCCTGTCCTCACTAAGTAATTTCTAGTTGGAATTGCTGCACAATAGCTTTATGACAGGCTGGTTGAATTAAGCAAGTAAAATAGTACTCATTACACCCCCACCTTCAGCAAGGCTCCCTCACGGATAAAGTGACGCCCAGGAAGCATGATGCGTGGACGTCCATTTTGAAGTGACCGCTGCAGTTGCAACATCTTCAGCATGTTGCGATGATCATTGATTCGTCCCTCCAAGTATCGTGCTACGTGGTGCACCTGCTTCACTGCTTCTGAAACACCAATTCTGCCTTGAGCACTTCAGAGATTATTTTTGTGTTTTTTGATGATATATTTAGTTGAGATGAAGCAATGGTCTGCAACCTTTTTCTTGTCACAAAACACTTCAGCTGTTCAGGTTGAGTTAACAATTTGTGGCCCAAAAAATAGGCCATCATACACTATTTCCATAAAAACCAAAATTAAAAATCTGCAAGGTTCCTAGCACTTCCTGGAGCCAGATATGCATTTTTTCAAATCTGGTCACCAGCACTTTTATTGGCATGACCCTATTTGCAGAGTTACATGATGTGCATCAAGGCTTCAAAGGATAAAATACAATGATGTATATCTCTTAACCACCTACTTTGAATAGTGTCATGTTCCGGATGATCAGGTTGGAGCTTATTCCGTAGTTGTTCCAGAAGAAGGCCATAGCGTGGTATTCGCTGGATAGGAGTTATGAGCAAGGAGTCAATGCGCTGCTGTACTTCTGGGCGACTTTCTTGGTTGTGCAACAGCTTGTCAAGCTCTGTATTCTTACGGCGCCATTCCTATAATGTGAAAACCGTAGCAAATACAGCGTTCCTTTAACATGAATCTCTTGGTGAGCAAGCAAAATCTTTTGAGTTACAGGTTATAGAAATTCTACTGTATTACCTCTCATATTACGACATGCCGGTGTAGGCGAGGTCGACCAGTTTTTAGAAATGCACGATCTGGTGGCTATACCGGCATGCCAGTATAAGGCGAGGTATGCCGGTATAAGGTGAGGTTTTCACATAAGTAACATTATCCTTTCTAAACTTGACATTTGCCTGAAAATCGAAATTCACGTAAAGGCTATCGAAAAGGCACATTTTCCACATAGGGTACCTGAACCATATAGTTTTCAATCGCAGTGTTTGGCAATAATCTCTATTTAAACAGTATGTTGGAGCAGGGAGTTCCCCTGTCAAAGCAGGCTGACGATGGGATTGGTCATACACTCTACATTTTTTAAATGCACTGTGCAACAGAACTGAAATATTCTCACACCTTGTACACTCGCCCATTTTCATTGTAACATTATTATAGTATGGTACCAGAAGTATTCCAAATTTTTTTGCAAGGATCAAAATTACGGAAATCTACTTCGGTTATTGCAGCATGCCGGCCACCCCCGGGTTATACCAGCATGCTGGTCGACCTCGTTTTATACCGGCGTGCCACAATATGAGAGGTAATACGGTACTTACAATAAAACTTCTATAAGTCGAATCTCCATGGGACCGGGAAAAAACTTATATTTATAGAAGATTCGAGTTAGAGAAGTTTGCAATTTTTAAAGCACAGAACTCCATAAGGAAGCCTATCTTTATATCCAGCGACGAAAGGTGTTCAAAACTTAAGAATAACTGTCACTATCACACTTACAATGTTCATCATTGTTTTGTTGTAAAAAAAACTTTGTTATGGACATTTGCCTACTCTTAGATTCAAGGATTCAATTGTCACAATCAAGTCAAACACTTCTTTCGGTATTGTCTGGTAGACGGAGATCAGGAAATTGGGCCCTTCTGTACATGTGTCCTACTCTCGACCTTTCGGCTGGGAAATGAGAAAATTTTCTGTACTCGCCAACATGAACTTCGACTTAGGAAAACTGAAAATGCATTGATATTCCAGCGTAAGGCCCTGTCAACACTTAGAGTTATGGAGAAATTCGAGTTAGGGGAGTTTATTTCCTATCATTTTACATTATGACCAACCAAGCTCATAATTTTCTTCGACTTAGGGAAGTTTAACTTATAGAAGTTTTACTGTATTTAGTTGTACTCCAATAAGACAGAAGAACCTTGCCCAATACACAATTTTGCTTGGTCCCAGCAGATGATATTCAATGTACTCTTGTTGTATACAGGGTGCTCAAAAACTCGCGGAAAGTGGCCACGTAGCCTGATAGGATTCTCAAAACTAATATAGGGATGTGGAAGTAGTTTTGGGCTAACTTGCATAGTTTTTGCGTACGACGCCTTTAAGATTTCGGGAGTTTCATGACGTCACATCCGCCTTGAGGCCCCCATTGCATCATCATACATGTTGTTGTGGCTGTTGCCATTGGCACTGATTATTGTTGCGAATATTGTCAACTGTGATTGTTGAGAAATAAACAACGATTTCAGTCTGGCAATTGAGGTGTCAACTGGCCACAGATACTGCAGGGAGGTAAAATAAAAATATTGATTGATTGATATTGATTGATTGACTGGCCACAGATACAAGCTGAAATCGTTGTTTATTTCTCAACAATCACAGTTGACAATATTCGCAACAATAATCAGTGCCAATGGCAACAGCCACAACAACATGTATGATGATGCAATGGGGGCCTCAAGGCGGATGTGACGTCATGAAACTCCCGAAATCTTAAAGGCGTCGTGCGCAAAAACTATGCAAGTTAGCCCATAACTACTTCCACATCCCTATATTAGTTTTGCAAGTCCTATCAGGATACGTGGCCACTTTCCGCGAGTTTTTGAGCACCCTGTATAACTGAACCTTGGTAGGCTACATGTGAAAATCTTTTGTCGAATTGAGTGGCTCTTTTACAGGGTTCAGAATAAGCGGGTCACAATGTTGCTAGACCATCCCACATTTTGCTGAAGAAAATCACAGATCGGTATGTATTCCATAACGCCAAACATCAAGTTTCAACCATATTGCAATATACCGTGGGGAAAAGAAAAATTGAGACTTTTTTTTCGTGACGGACAAATGTGCAAGCTACTCAGAAACCACGTTACATGGTCGGAAAGTGCAATAGTTGTGCCAGCAGAATTTTTCACAGTTGCCGTGACATAATTATATGTCACGGCCGTCTTATAAGGGTTAAATAGAGATTATTGCCAGACACTGCAATTCAGGCAAGTGTCAAGTTCGGAAAGGATAATGGTACTTACGTGAAAACCTCGCCTTACACCGGCATGCCGGTATAGCCACCAGATCATGCATTTCTAAACACTGGTCGACCTCGACTACACCGGCATGCTGCTTTATAAGAGGTAATACGATAAATACATGACTGTCTTCTTTTGTTATACCACAAATTATAGATGGACATCACACTACCCCTCAAGGTTATTAGATTAGTAGCAAACCTGAGAAACTCTTCCCCCCAACTTTGGATTGAGGGGTATAAGATTACGTTAGTTTCCGCGGATGAAGCGGAATACTGTAGCTTGTGTAACGTGAGGGAGAAATGGAGTATACACCACGTAGTTTACAACTGTCAGTTTCTGATGTTTCAAAGGAGAAATATATTGGTATGATGCCGAAAGTTCCACCTGACAAGATGTTGCAGATATGGTTCAATTTTGATACGGCAGATGCCTTTGCATTGTATAAATTTTTTTCATGTTTCGTTAAGGTATTGAGGTTTTTTGATATAGAGCTATAAGGGTACGAGGGTCGATGTTAAATTATCTATGTAACGGCTCCTTCCTATACTCGGGGCCTTAGGGCTCCAAATGGGAATAAACAAATTTACTTACTTACTTACTTACTAGATGGACATCACTTACCTCCAGCATTGTAGATGCTTCCAAGTACTCATTCGCATAGGTTGAATACAGCTTCAAGTAGGGTGCATAATCCAAGAATACTTTTCCTGTTTGAGATGGATGGGCAAGCAGGTCATCCAGAAATTGGCGGTTAACTTTATATATAGACTGCAGGCTGCCAAACACGGCCGAGAAGACATTCTTGGGCAGAAGTTGTTTCTCTTCAATTGGCTTCACAAAAAACTGATAAAAACGTATTAGCAAAACCACTTAAATCCTGCTTGTGTTTCAATTTACACCAACCTCATCCAGGATCTCCAACTGATGCAAATATGATTTTTCTGAAGCAACAATTTCATCCAGAACTTTCTGAAGTGCTCGTTCTTGACGCTCTGTTTCGTTTGCTTCCCTGTTAGCCACACTTGCCTTCTCCAAAGCTGTCAAAACTGTTCAAATATGCCCATTAAAATGTATTCAACATTTACGTCTTACGACTTAGTGTATTACTTGGGCATTGTTACACATGCAAAGCACCTTTTCTACCTACCTTTCATACGTGATTTGGTAGTGAGAATGTTCCAGCTCTTCATTGCCTCTTGGATTTCATCCACCAACCCTGGTAAACGTGGAGGTGTCTCATACGGTGTCCCTGGAGTCCTCGACTTCGTGAAAATATTCTCCAAGAGGTCCGACATTGTCTAACGGGGAGAAGATGCCTAATATAAGTAACATTTTTGACCAGTTGTTCATACCTTATCACATCCCCAACCAATTGGGTACTGCCGTCACTAGTCTTAAATTGTTGATACTGACGCCAGTACCCAAGTTCTGATGGGAAAATCATGCACCGAACAACAATCTCAACCGACCACTTTTCAAAGACTGACGCTTCTGATGGCGCCAACGGCTAGTTACGACACCAACTGTCACGGTCTCAGATAACCGCTTCTGTATCAGACATGCTCTTTAACCACAAAATAATCAGTTTCAACATTTAAAATAACTTTATCAATTGCGCAATAATATTATATTAATTAATTAATATATGTGAACAAAGTGGTAATAGTACTTGGGTAGTAGGCACTGCTCTCCTTACTGCCATGACGTATCGTCCCTCGTTGGTATCGTCCGACCAAACTTCTGCTACAGCCGCTACAGATGGCAGCATAGTCGCATGTTGCCAGACGCATTCAGAAATAATTTAGCTTTGAACCACCACGTGGTGCGACAGTCAATATCATCCTTTTCCAGAGCGTTATGAACCGTCTCTGCACGGTGACTTGCCACAGGTAGGAGGGGAAAAGCCTGTTTTTAGCTAAATTTGCGGTGTTGTCGAGAGTTTCTAGCGTGGTCGGTATCACGATTGATGCAGTGTCCCTTGGGCGCTCTTTCACCCGCCTGAAAGTTCGTGTTCATCATGGGAAAGCGCAAGCGAAAGGAAAAGAACGCGGCTGGACATTCGGAGGAGAAAAAGAATCAGGTTAGATTTAATCTACATTACCTTCATAGGCCTAGAATAAATAGTGGTGGGATGTTATTTGCATTTAATTATTTGTATCATCCATATGGAAATAGAATGCACAGCATCAGAAAAGCAGGACAGTTGTGTATGAAGAAATTGTGAAGGAAAATGCATCCTTTGAACTGTACTATAAGGTAAGTTTATGACGTACTAGTTCAATGGAGTTCACATCATCTAAGCTGTTGTTTTTTTTTTCTGCCACATTGCAGACTCAGAAAATTTGCAGCAGTGACGAATGGAGTGCTTTTATGGCTGTTCTTCGGGAGAGTCTTCCAGCAGCATTCCGCATCACAGGTTACCGATCACAGGCAAAAGCGCTGCTGAAGATAGTGAAGGGGCAGTACTTCAAGGAGATTGTAACAGGAGAAACATCTGTAGGAGATGAAGATGTTCCCAAAGTCAAGCCAATTTGTTTACCATGGTAAGTTGTCACCTTTGAACATGCGGCCTATATATAATTGACCGGTGCATGTTACTCATTGTAGGTATCCAGAGAACTTGGCTTGGCAGTTGAATCTGACACGTAAGGACATTAGAAAATCCGAGGCATTCTTTCGCCTCCACAATTTTTTAGTGTCAGAAACTGAGAGTGGGAACATAAGTCGACAGGAGGCAGTTAGCATGATTCCACCGTTAGTTCTGGATATCAAGTCCCATCACAAGGTAATCTGAGGGTAGTATGTGCACTAACATATTTAATGTCTATAATAGGAGTAATCTACCTTCTGTACTGATGTCACAATGGCAAAAGTGACGTTCAGTCATGTAGCAATTTAGATTACCATCACTGTTGGTGAAGTCTCTTTACCCATCATTTTATTGGGTTCCAAACCTGCAAAGGAAGTGTTTTGCAGGTTTATACATGTTCACTGATATGTTAATGGAGACCAGCCCCTCACAACACCCCATTTGCTTGCACTTAAAGAATCTCCGCCACCCTGGATTTAGTGCTGCTGGTGCTCCATAGTCACAAGTCGGATTCGGGCGGCTGGCAGAGAACTGCGCGAATGTGCTCCGGACCCAGCTGCAGAGAAAGGACGGTTTGGGTTGGTTCATAAGACATCTGCCCGAATTCGACTGGTGACCGTGTAGCGACGGCGGAGACTTTATAATTGATATTTAAGGAGGTTGGCCCAGCATTACCTTTCAACCTCCAAGGATAGGGAAGGAAGCGGCTGTGGCCTATTATACGGAAGCGACCCCGGAGTTATCCTAGAAAGGCCGTGGAAACCCACAGAAAACCACGGTCAAGGTTGCCGGCCCCGGGATTCGAACCCAGGACCTCCCGATTAGCAGTGGGACGCCTTATCCACTATGCCAACCTGCTTCAGTAGCGACGGCAGAGACTCGTTAACTGCACGGCCTTCTCCATTAGGCTAGGGTAGGAGTTGCGGGGGGCTGATGGACACATCAAACTTAGTACCCATGATTTCCCCCCCCCCCCNCCCCCCCCCCCCCCCATATTATGCTCTCCTAAGCCTAACTACCACTATGGAATGACTTATGTTGATAATGTCTCAAATGTCTGTCCTCCAACATTAAGTGGACACAACAAGTAGAAGCCACCTAGAATTCTTGCCACATAGGGTGGTGGAAAAGATGCGTGCATCCTCTGAGAGAATCTTTTTATACATCAGGTGTGGAATTTCAGAAAATTTTCCCATGTTTAAAGTTTGCATTCAAGATATTCATCTGGAGTGCAAATTACTTGGAGTGCTTAATTTTTAATTACTTGGTTTAGCCTTGTTAAAAAGCAGGATCAAATGGAGTGCAAATTGCATCTTTGCATCCAAATACTTCAACCCCTGATGCATCTAACATGAAATTGCTTTAGTTGGTTTTGTTGCTTTCAGCCTCTTTGCAGAGGTATTGACCAGTCCCCGGACACTTCACCTACAATCTTATCTTATCGCCTGCCGGGGCGTTTTGCATGAGGTGCTCACCTGAGAGCGCCATGGAACCTTTCACTGCGCTATTATGTGGCGACCCTACCGGACTACGCTGAACTTCAGAGGTACAAAAGGGAAGCGCTACGTTGGGGGACCCAACATGGTCGCCGGCGGCCATTTTGGGACCGCATGGAGCGGCTTCTCTTCTACCTTAGTTCAGATTAGTCCAGTAGTGTCGCCATATCCTCCTGAGACCTGGTGTTGTCATATGTCAACACCAGCAAAAGATTTTTTGGGGCCAACCAGTGATGCCAACAGAACTGTAATATGCTGGTATCCCATGGTTACAATCTGGCCTCAATAGCTGTAGCCACCTAGCGTCGAATATCTGGCTTGGGCCGCGAAAATTAAATCGCGGACAAAATGGCGGATTCCGCTGCTGAAGCTAGGAGCTCATCTGATCAGTTTTATTTTTTTACTCATATTTAGAATGCGATTTTCGCAATGCAGTGAATGTCCTGGGATTCGCAAGGAATGTGTCTTAGGAACTGCGAAAAGATGATTCTGTGACAATCTTTGTTGCTGTAGAGAACTGGTCATTTTCTTTTCTTCCTGAGACCAAATGCCCATTTAAATGGACATCCGAAAAATGGCATTTTTAGCTGAATGGGTGTGACTTTTCTTTACGTGCCTGTACCTATACACCCATAAGGAAGTGGGTTTTGCACTGTGCAGTTCAGTTTTAAAATCTAGAATAGCAAGGTACCACTCTAGCGGGTAAGAAGGGAAGGAGCAAGCCCCATGCCTGGAGTGGTGGCGTTAAAAAATGATTTCATTTATCTTTAATTGTCTTCTGAGAGGAATTGCTACCACTAATTCCACAAATGAATGTAAAAAACATTGTTTGGAGGATAGAGCACTATGTGAGTGATCCATTAAGTGGTATTTCAATTTTCAGCTTCCATCCGTTCTGCTTTTGTAGCACCAATTGGGTCCTAATGTTCTCATTGGTTGTTTGTCGCCATTTTTGTCGATATTTTAAAACTAATTTTTTTTTCTCGTTTCTTATTGGGAACATGTTCAGAAAATGCAATAGGAACTGACATTGCGTTAGAAAAATTCTTCTCAGGTCTCAGGAGGATATAATAGCGCAATGAAAAGCTGTCTCATGGCGCTCTCAAGTGAGCACCTCATGCAAAACGCCCCGGGAGGCGATAAGAGGGAATGTCCAGACCTTAGAATTCTAAGACCTTGGTATTGACTCATGGCATGCATGGTCTAACCAGCAGGATATTCATTTGGGTTACAAAACAAAAAATAGCAGGTAGTTATCACCGTAACGAAGCCCAACTACTCGTAAGTAGACTCAAAGAGAGGCAATTTGTCTTGGAAATGTGTAAGGAACGTGAGTCTGAGAGAAAAGATGCATTTGTTTGACTTGTATAGGGAGTAGTTACTAGTTAACCCTTTGTCTCCCGCAGGCATGATAATTTTTTAAAATTCACTGGTATAACCCCAATGGAAATTTCTTTCACCATAGAAACTAGAAGAGTGACCTAAGGCTGTGTTCATGAGTATTTATGCCACTCGTGTGATATTTTTAATAGTGTCATAGGCCAAAGGTCTCATTCATTGTAAACAAATGCTCACTGCACGAATTTAAATACACATAGCTCTCTGCCGCATATCTCCCGGTAAGTGGACGTAAGTGGCCGAAAACCATTTAAAAATTCTAGAAATTCTGCGACTGACTTTTCGCCGGGGGGAAAATCAGAACGATCTGTCAAGGATAGGCAAACTACCCTGGTGCCATTGCAGCCGTGAAGTGCCCTCGCTCCTAATTGGCTGGGCAGACTGCACTGACCTCTAGGCAGTAGCCGCTTACCATCTGAGCTACCTTTTTTCGAGGGATGGAAGCCGCCTGTGAAAAAATGCAGATGTTGCAATAGGATGACGTCACCTTCTCATGCATAGAACATGAGGTTGTCGATGCCCTCTCTCGATATGCAACTCGGGTTTGTAGGTCTTGGACTCTTCAGCCCCATCTTGTTCATGAATTGAGAGCGAAACCAATGGTGCCAGATCCAGTGATTTTCACCTAGGGTGGTATTTTTAAATCCCCACCCAAACAGTGCAGAATCCAGCAGGAGACAAAGTGGTTAAAATCGTGTCAGTATTCCCCTAACCTTCTGTGTGACTAATATCAGACAATTACCCAAGAAATCTGCTATGATGGCTCTCGTGGGAGCTTTTTCGCTTTTACTTGAGGGCACTAGGTAATGAGTGAAATTATAGTGTAGCTGAATGATGACAGCAGTTATGCACTTGAATTTGTCATTTGTAAAGTTGATGTTAAATTTTATTTCTCAGGTCCTAGATATGTGTGCAGCACCAGGATCCAAAACAGCACAGTTGATTGAGATGCTTCATGCAGAAGAGGAGACTCTCCCTGAGGGCTTTGTGGTTGCTAATGATGCTGACAACAAGCGCTGCTACATGTTGGTGCACCAGGCAAAGCGACTGCAGAGTCCCGCCATCCTCATTTCCAATCATGATGCGTCAGTTATGCCCAATATTACTGTTACACAACCTGATGGAACCAAGGGGATCCTCAAGTTTGATCGCATCCTTTGTGATGTACCATGTTCAGGGGATGGAACTCTAAGAAAGAATCCTGATGTATGGAAGAAGTGGAACACTGCAAATGGGAACAACTTGCATGGGTATGTATAATTAAATCAACTTCTAGTGTCTTTTAGGTTGGTGTACACTATCCTGCATTAATGGCTATGCACAGACATCACCACCTGGCGGGAAAGAGCAGAACTAGGTGGGGGCGGGCTGCGTCCAAAATACTTGGACAGCACAAGATATCGCAGTGGATTCAGAGGCTTGATACGAAGATGGATCACAGATATATCTGTGGGATGAATTATAATACCATTGTGATTCCTATCAATCTATTGAGGTTGTGAACCAGTTATTACACAGACCACCTGAATGCCTGTTAATGTTATGGTTATCTCCTGTTAATGTGCGGCTGCGTAGCGGGACTTTTGGAGCGTGTGTAAACTTTACATTAGTGTACTCCATGTAATAACTGATTCACAAGTTCAGTGTATTTAGAGGAATCGCAATGGTTTTATAATCCATCCCATAGGGTATAGATAGATACATATGCTATATCTATGATATATCTATGATCCATCTTTGTAGCAAGCGTTTGAATCCATCACGATATCTTGAGCCATCTAGAGAGGTCTTGTGAGCAGTCTTGAGCTGTCCCAAGTATTTTGGATGCAGCCCGCCCACGCCTAGTTCCGCTCGTTCCTGCCAAGGTGGCGATGTCTGTGCATAGTCATTAATGCAGGGTTCTGTACTCAGGAATTTGTATTTTTGTTTGATTACATTTTTATAAGTAGCATACAAGATGGATTATCATGATAAAATCCTTAAGGGAAATCAAGAAGCAAAATGCTTTAGTTTTTCTAGTGAAGTTTAACCTCCTCAAGTTGGGATATAATGGCAAAGTGCACAAGACAAGCAATTTTCAGCACAGCTCTGAACATAATTATCAATATATTCAATGTACATGTTCCACTGTTAGAATAGTTGGTAATTGTGCAGTGTAGCTGGTCCTGGGAATATCGGAATTGTAACTGGAGTGATGAGATTAGGAAATATCGATATCTGAAATCGGCGCGGAATAAAAAGGAAACTTTAATAAACAGGGAATAGTTATCCTTGACTATTCTCCTATTTTTCCTTTTCTTTTACCTACTATCGGAGTTGCGACTCTTGGTTTAATTGTTAATCTCTCTCATTGCCTACCCTACCTACTTCGTAATCCTACATTTTACCTGCGCCGGGGGGGGATTCGAACCCACTTCTTTCGATCGCTAGCCTACGACAAAATCACTTTGGCTAATCAGTCAATCGTGAAAAACGAGTGGTGGAAATGGTTACTTCTGTTACGGAGTCGCCAAATTTAGGTGGCGATTAGTCCGCTAGATGGAGAACTCAATATGCTTTTCGATAGGTCAGTCAGTCGATAGCCGATATTCTGGTCGAGGGGGATACTGAGAGTTAGGATGTGTCACATTCTAAGATGGAGAGTGAGGGGTTACTCCTGTGTACGGGTTGTGTATGGCCATCCCTGCGTTTTTACCCGTTAATGACGGAACGAGAAAAATTACTTGAAGTCTTATATAACCACGGTGTCTTAAGGCCCACATTGCCGTGTGAGGTATGTAGTCATGTGTGCATCATAAATACTAATGACCTTGCATTTAGATGTCAAAAATATGTAGGCGAGGGTGCTAAGAGGAGGCGTCATAGGTTTTTTCGATCTGCAAGAACAAATTCTTTTTTCCATAAATCTAATTTACCCGTGGCTACTATAAGTACTCTAGTTTACATGTGGCTTACCCGTGACCCCCCACGTCAGACGTTTTTAGAACAGGATCTAGAAATCAGTACACATACTGTGGTCGATTGGTGCTCTTTCTGTAGGGAAGTCTTAGTTTACTGGGTAATGAAACATGACGGAAAACTAGAAGGGGTAGGAGAAGTCGTCGAAATCGATGAGGCTAAGTTTGGTAAACGAAAATATAACAGGGGTAGAATCGTCGAAGGACAGTGGATATTTGGGGGCATTTTAAGGAGTAACCCCAAAAAACTCTTTATGGTCGCTCAGAGCCGGCCTTAGGGGTGGGCAGTCCGGGCGACCGAATCCCCATATGCTGTCCATGCATACGCGAGTTTGTTTACGTAGTCGCCAAGTGCTCGCATTGTTACCGATTGTTACCGTATTTTTTTACTAATGCGCCCCCTTAAGAGGGCCGGGTACCTGGCGACCGCGCCACTTTTCAGGCAAAGCGAGGAGAAAAACGGGTGCGGATTCATCGTCTTCGTTCGACATATCCTCGCTCCTATGGGAGGTACGGACATGCGGTTTTTTGCGTTGCACGGAGGGATGACCGGGGTTGCCTCCGGTCTTGGTCCGGTCCGGATCGGCCCACAAACACCGCATCTGGGATGGGAAACGCATTTGCCACAGGGGCGTCGAGTCGGAGGACGAAATTCAAAAAAGGAGCTTGTAGATCCACAGGCCCACTGTCTATGTCTCTGCTGACGATTTTTGGGTGCGTTGGGACTGTTTTTGTGGACGTGAGGCTGCACGAAACGAGACCCTAAGGACACAGACAGAGCGGACAGAACGAGAGAAGAACAGAGCGGCAACACTGCGCCCGTTGCCCCCCCACTCCCACCCCGTCCCACCCACACCCCCGTCCTTGGC
>KZ539575.1:0-15299 GCA_000934665.2 Catajapyx aquilonaris | reverse complement strand
GCCCCCCCCCCCCCTATCCCTCTCTCTCTTTACCCCCACCCCTCCCCCCTCCCCCGCCCTTTCGTATCTGGGGGTTCGTTTCCCGTACGTAGGTGTCGCTGGGCACAGGCAAGCGCAGGGGGCGCTACGAGAGAGGAGGGTCAGGCAGGGTGCTTCCCGTGTATCCACCAGCCAGCCCAATATACTACGAGGCCTACGCACACAACACTCCTTCGGAGGGTAGAGAGGTACTGGAGGAATCCCCCCGAGAAGGGAGGTGGGGCCGCCCCCCGCCCCCGAACCAGGAAAAGGGCCGGTTGCCGCCGCCCTAGTTGTTAAGGCCAGGCATCATGGCGTCGGAGGTGTCCAGCACGGACCAGGGTGCTGGAGGGGCCTTCGCAGCCACTGACAACGCGGTGGAGGTGGTCAGCACGGAGGCAGGCTCCTCCAGCGAGGTGCAGCAACAGCAGCAGGACCAGCAGCAACAACAGGAGGAGAGGAAGGGGCTGGAGAAGAGGGACCTGCACAGCTACAGGAACCTGCCTGGACTGCTGGCCTCCTCCAACTCCAGCAGCAGGAGTCCCAGTCCCTCGTCGTCCACGCCCACACCCGGATCTGCACCTGCCACTCCAGGGATCCTCATCATCCTCCCGTCCTCCTCCACTAATGCCGCACCACAACAGCAGCAGGTGCAGGCGGAGAAGGTCCAGAGTTCGGAGGAGGAGAGGAAGAAAAAGCATCATGACCAGAAGAAGAGCAGTGCAGGTATGCATTCATGGTTCCTTGCCTGCTTGCATGAGGGAGATGACATCAGCATGTAACTTGTTCACACACAAGCAACCACATGTTGGCACTGTCAGGTGTAATTCACTGAGTAGACACAGGGCTACACACTCGTAAACTACGTGCACCCCTGCCTAATGCATACTCTCATTCGTACAAGTTCATGCACAGATCACCCTCATTGCCATTATTATTTTGACTTTACTAATAATAACTACCACAATGATGACACCATTACATACTGTCAATAAGCAGATTATAGACCTGGAATGTGCAATCCATTCAAGTGTACACCAGTATGCCTGAGTGACTACCCTGTAAGTAGGATATAATGTTTCAGTGTGGTAATTATTACATGCAAGTAATCACAATCAAGTTCATAATATAAATGGGGGGTGTTATGGTAACTATCATCTTACAGATACAATATAATCTGAAATTAGGTCAGTCATATAAGTTTTTGAATCCATGTCCAATATTATAATTACCCTTTACAGCAGCCACCTCATGTAATCAAATTCACTTCCTGTTACATCATTCACACTGAATGTCATAAGGTGTAGGATGGATCTGTGATGACTGATAAGTAAGCAATCTGCAGTGCAGGTGTGCTTCCAAGGTGAAGGAGAGAATGGAATAGTATACACAGCAAAGAATGATTGGAACATTATGTGGAATTGGGAGGTGCAGATTTTGAATAGTAAAGCCTGCCAAGGATAACACTTGGAGACACAGTTGTCTTGGGTGTATGGGGCTTTCGTGATTACCAATGCTTATTCTTTGATCTTACTTTCACATAATTAATGACCAGGATCCATGTTTGGTGGTCTTGCAAATTTAATATTGGCACCTTTCTATAAATACTCTGAAAAATGTCCTTAAACTGCCTTGATCATTTTTTTATTATTTTATTTTATTGCCCCTTGCTCAGGGCTGTTGCCCTGTTTCGGGGGACACACTACACCAGTTTCCGTATTACAAAAATTACAATATTCCTTATGTATCTATTTCATTCTTAGTTAGTTCATTAACCACACTACCTTTTTGTTTATACTTTGAAGTTTAAAAAGAAAGAAAAGAAAAAAAGAACAAGAAAAGAAGAAAAGAGAACAGGAAATTTGAACATTGGGGAACAGGTCGTGTGAATTGCTTTTGTGGGACTATAAAAATTGCCTTAGTATGCAGAAAATTTGATTCTTTTGTTGACATTCTGAAAAAACTTAAATAAGGCAAAAATGTGTTTTTTTGTAATGCCCTGGTAGAGCAAATGATAGTGTGAGGGTGGATATCTGGGAAGATTGTATAAGTGGATGGTTCTCGGGGTCGAAAAGTATCTACATTCGTAAATTATGTGATATGCTGTCAGTGGTTCCTTCATGTTGCACCATTCACAAAAATCTTCATTAAAAAGCATAATTGAATCTACTTCCAAACGTACATACTTTGAATTGTTTCTTAAATTTGCTATCATTCTTAATTGTAATTGGGAGACCATATGTTAAATATTCTTCCTGGTCATAACTGAATTTAATTTCTTTGTATAACATATATCTTGTGGTTAAACTGCCTTGATCATGTATACACAATTTAACAGTAAGACAGCTGTGTGCCATTACAATTATCATGCAATACAGTGATATGTGCATATTGTGGGCCTTGGATACAGTGGAAACTTGTCTCCTGTGGAAATATTTTGTGTCCGTGGCAGTGAGATGTGATTTTTTTCCCTGGATACTGCAAAGCCTATCTAAAATGCAAACAAACACCATTGTTATTAGTAAAGAAACCCAACATGCTATAATGTATAGCCGAATTGATACTGCAGGAAAGTATTTCACAAATTATTATTGAACTGGAAGTGTGGCACAAATAAATGTGACTTGTGAAAAGTGCCAGGACTTCAGGGCACCAATTCAGAGGCAGGTTAATGAGCGTTAAACTAATTTTCTAGTTAGTATTGTTTTACATAACAGAAACTCCTTTTTGAATGGAACAGTTCTGCTACAGACAAGCTTCACTGTAGCTGCATTCCAGTGAATTAATCCTAACATGTGGATTTACAACACCAAGCTTACTGTGCAGTTATTCACTATACACTTGCATCAGGAAACATATCATAAGTAAGTTCAAAGTCATTACAAATATCACAAAAATAATCACAACTACTTGGATCCAACTTACACATTCATCATATTTAGTGTTATTAATATTCATCCACAAACAAGCCCTACTTTTCCTTCTTGATTGTACTATGACATTGATAATCTTTTATGTAATTTAATCTCCAAAAGCTCATGTCTTGAGGCACCCACCACAATTGTTCTGGGTAGAGATATGCATGCCCTATTGTTTTCCGGCTTAGTTATGTGACAAATTCCAATCCAGGAATGCTGTGAGGTATCTTTGACCAAAAAACTAGGATTATTAGGATGCCGGATGTCTGAAGGGGAATTTTGCACCCTTGCCTTGAAAAAGGTGGCTTTAAAAGTATTTTTTGGCTTCACACTAGGGCAAAGGGGAAGTCCCAGTAGATAAGATGTACTGCAACATGAGAGAGGTTGAATGGTTTCCAGATTAATAATTTATTTTACAGCATTCTAGTGAAAATTCCCTTAATGATAAGCAATTTTTGGCACTAGGCTGCTTATTTTAAGCAATTACTTTAAAACAACGCTTTTAGGGGTTATCAAATATATTAGTGGATTATTCTGTTCAAAGAAAACATATCCAAGGCCCAGTTTCCCAGCCTCAGGGAGTGTTTCGTTGGTGTGGAAAAAGAGAGTATGACTTGAAAAGTGTACAACACGTTTGCAGCTTCCTTTTGTTTTTCTTTCTAGGCTGACAAGAGAGTATCCTCAGAATGCATATAAGCACAATGTACAGTCTATTAGGCTGCACCTGGCAATGCCACCTAAAAAGCAGTGGCCTCCAATTAATCACTTTCATGGTACTTTGCCTCCAAATTCACAAATTTGGGCCTGCAGGACCACATTTCCTTTTTACCTGTTCTTTGACCAGGAGAGTAATGGTCCTCAATGTCCAATAGTGGACTTCGAAATATATTTGACCCTGTTTCACTGCTGTGCATGAAAAGCATTCTTGCATGTGCTCTGGTGGGTGGGTGGGCATTTATGTGGAAAATATTGCAATTGCCTTTCCCTTGCAATTTTAGTGGATTTTTGAAGGCCCGTTTGACATATTCCCAATCAATATCGCTATCACATATATTTTACTTTATATTCCTCTGAGAATTACCAACCAGCCTTACAATCTGTTGTTAACAGATTGTTTTTTGATAACTGCTAAAAGTAACTGGTCCAAAGTAACTGCTTCAAAGTAAGCAGCTTAGTGCCAAAATATTTCTATCCACTAGGGGCATTATAGGAACATGCTGTACAATCTTCTCACCAGAAATGCTTCGTTTTTTTTACATCCTTGCCCACCTAACCAATACAATACACTTCTGCCGTTGCAGCCAGTATTTTTGTGATATGATAATAATAATCATAGAGGAAACCATTTTGATATACACACACAAACATGGTGTGTGTGTGTTACATGCAATCAAAAAATGCCAATAATGGAGGGATCTGTGCCAAATTTGCTTTCAGGAAGTATGTGGACTTCCGTGACAGTGTACAACACAAGAGACAGGATAGTTAACGACAGAAATCAGTTTAATGTCCTTGACAGCTGACCCCTCCTGATTAGAAACTGTGTGAGATTTTCCTGATAAAGAGTGTCAACATTATTTCTGTTGTTACCTGACATGTAAAAAGTTGGCAGGCATCATATCTAGTCAAGGTTCACATGCACTCACCTGACTGCAGGTGAAAGACCCTTCCTCGTCATAAGGTGACATGCTCATTAGTTTTATCATGATCACAATTGGTTACATAGGAAGCATACTCCAGTAACATACATTCTAAGAAGAATTATATAATGCACTTGGTTTCAATTGAAAGCAAGGCAACCCATGGCTGGAACTAGGCTTGCAGTTAGGTGTTAACATACATCAAAACAATTGGTGCAAACAGCTAGTTACTTTACCCCTTGCGAAGCAATGCTACTGAAGATCCCTCAGTTGAATAATAATCAGCTATGGGTAGCCTAGTGCTGTGAAGCAGAAAATTTCGTTGATCATATAAAAAAATTATTTGATGTTTTGGGAAAATTGCTTTACTAAATTATTCTTTGTGCTTGTCAGGTTCATCAAAGCACCACTCAGATGACCATCACAAAAAACACCACAAGAAGAAAAAGCACAGAGACAAGGACCATGAGAAGGCCCATCGTGAAAAACGTTCTAGAGATAACCAGAAGCCTGATGATCCTTCAGATAAGGTATGTTTTTATTTCTTTAGCAAATGAAAACCTCAAGTGCTTCTGCAAGGCTGTATTTACATGCTCCTTTTTACGTCTAGGAGATCTGCATCAAAGTAAATGAAGAAGATCAGCGAGTGTCCATAATGGCATGGAGTGATGATGTTGAGCATGTAGAGGAAGGTGCTGTTGAGGAGGTGGTGCCCAGCAATGGTCCAGTTTGTGGAGAGCAACTCACACCTAACAATGAACCAGTTGACAGTGCCGGTGATCAGTTAGGAAAGTGCAGCGTGCGTTTGGTGCGACTGGACTCGGATGACAAAAGTGCTGCTGAGGTCAATTCTGCTGGTGCTGGTGGTAGCTTGGTTGAATCTAGTGTACCCAATGCCAGTTCAGTAGATTCCAGTGAAGCTGATGCAGTCATCAACGTGGACTGTAGTGTTTCTAACACTGTCAATGTGGACAGTGTTATTAATGCTGACTCAACTGCCTCTGACAGTGCTACACCCATGGTAGCTATTGTTGACACTGCAGATTCATCTGAAGTTGGTACCTCCACCATTGAGGAAAGCAAGGTCGAGGATATCAGATGGGATGGAAAAGAAGTACTGGCAGCACCTGCTGAAGAAAAGCATGCCATACTACCAGAGGAAGAGGAGGAAGAATGTATTGTACATGATGCCAACCTTAATCAGTCATCAATTGTTAGCCCAGGAACACCACTTGTTGATGAGCCTCTCTCACCACCAGCAGTAATAACAGTCCTACCACTTGACAGCCAGACTGGTGATGCTGCGTGGGATGCTACGTCAGCACCAGTTGTTGTGGCAGCTTCGGATGTCTCTTGGGACATGCAGCTCCCAATGTCGATGGAGACTGTTGTTGACACTGTCACGAAAGACGAAAAACCAGAGGTGAAGTTGGAGAAGAAAACTGAGCACAAACACCACCGCAGCCATCACAAGTCGTCACACAGGTCACATGACCGCTCTTCATCTCACCGGAGGTCAAGCAGTGGGCACTCATCATCATCACGATGCTCTCACTGCCACCATCGTAGCAAAGTTAAGCGAGCCAGCATTGGTGTGCAGTGCTGGCGGGACCGTACACTAGACCGTAACCTGAGCCGTATCCCACGACCAGCACCAGTGGATGAGAATGATTACCAACGATTTATTCGGGTGGAGACATATCCAAATGGTGGTGCTAGTGTTGTCCATCTGTACCAAGATGAGATAGCAATGCTAAATGACACCCAAATGCAAGAGCTGGTGGCTGAGTTCTTCAGGGTTGTCTTCAGCGAAGATAAGGATGGCTTTGCCCACCACGTCATGGGCATTGTGCATGATGCCGCACGTTACCTTCCTGATCTTCTCGACCTCATGGCAGAGCGTTATCCACAGCTGACTGTCAAGAATGGAGTGCTGGGTCGCAATTCAGACATTGAGACAACCACCATGCAGAAGTACAGGGAGCAGGTCATGCTGCACTATGCCAATGGAACATTTCGCTATGGGCCTCTTCATCAAATCAGCCTTGTTGGTACAGTGCATGAGGAAGTTGGTGGCTACTTCCCTGACTTTCTCAACCTGCTGGAGATGAACCCTTTTCTTAAGCCAGTGAGTTTGGTTACCTTTAAAATACTTGTCTTTTCCTCAACTCTTGTATTTCTAAATATTGAGTGACAGGAATCGTAAGCTCTAAGTAGCGTGAGTTCCTAAAGGACAAATTGTTGTCTTGTTCAGCAACATTTTCTTGGCAATAATGGACCTCTGCTACATGTCACGAGAAGTAGAATTCAAAAAATATTGCACATTTGTCACAAAAGCTGCTGATATACAGTCTGTCTTTGCACATAGAGCAACATGCCACTATAAAGTGAGGGTGACAAGTAGCCCAGTATACCTTGGGGTACCCATGTAGGATGGTTTTTAATGGAGTTGTTTTCCTGAAGCTGTGCCACTCTTAACTCTTAACTGTACTTTATGGGGCAGTTTCTCGGCAGTAAGTTGAAAAACGGAGGTGTCCAGAGTAAATTTAGGATTTTCTCAGGACATTTGTGTTTATGCAAGATGCCATTGGAGGAAATGTGCACTTACAGTGGTATTTGTTTTCCAAGATTTTATGCTGCCTAACTACTAGAGTTTCCTTTACATGCAACTGGCCTGACTAGCAAGAACAATACCTACAAACATTCTGGCATAGCCACAAGATGTGATTACTTGAAAAAATCTTGTCACCCCTCAAAATTACCAGCATGACATTGTATGCTCAACGATATGATTGTGCTGCATTGAGGCATTAGATTAATCTTGAGAAGGCTACAAATCCAAACGGAATTGTGGATTACCCAAAATCCACAGTTTAAGAGAGAAAATGGTGAACATTGGAAAAACTACAGTTGTCACTGGCGATGTTAGCATGCTATGGATCTTTTTTAATGTGGAGTATTTGTTTCTGTTTGGGGGACTGCCAGTAGCTGTTGTCCATCTTGAACCATTTGGCAAATATTAAAATTTTTGTTGTACCATAAGGTCGACTAAGAAATGTTGCCACAAATTATATCATGCCAGTTTTTAAAAATGCAAATGGTTGCAGCAGGCCTCCCGCAGACAAAAAAAATTACTTCATGCCAAAGAAAATCCCCTAAATGCCTTGTTTTTCATCTTTTCCACTTCTGTCATTTTTCCCAGACAATGCCATGGGGTCCACTGGCTGTTGTTAGAATGGAGACTCCACAAGAGTCAAATGATGGCCCCATCCTGTGGATCCGCCCAGGAGAGCAGATGGTTCCAACAGCAGACACCAAGTCCCCGTACAAACGCAGGAGGACTGGCATGAATGAGCTGCGCAACCTGCAATACCTACCTCGCATGCTCGAAGCCCGAGAGAGCATGTTCGAGGACAGGACAAAAGCACATGCGGATCACGTGGGTCATGGGCTTGACCGGATGACCACAGCTGCTGTTGGTTAGTACCCATGTTTTTAAAAAGAGATGCAAGATGTACAAGGTTTTATTGTTTAGGACGGAAAAACAAATTCATCTTACCGTTTTTGGGTGAATCTCATAAATATATTTGTGTGAGAATGTTTGACCCCTTGGCCTCACCATGAGCTCTGCAGTTACTGTCATTCTGCAATATGTCTGCTTACCTCAAATTTATTCCAAAACTTACTGCAGAAATCACATTCACAATATCCTTAATTCTCTATTGTCAGACCTTTGCGAGTGAGGCAGAGAAATGCACCCAGATGTTAAAGCTCTCAGTACTGACTACAGAATGACTGTTCCTTTCTCCTCTGCAGGTATATTGAAAGCTGTGCATTGTAGCAACTCATATGAGCATAACCGGATTACCAAGGACGTGGTGGCCTTCCATGCCAGGAACTTCCCAGAGCTGGTAGAGAAGCTGCAACTTGACCTACACGAGCCACCCATCTCCCAGGTAAATAACAGAGAACTTATGTGACCAATATTTGTGTTTGTAAGTCAGTTTTTCTTGTTGAGCTGGTGCATGAACCAGCATGAATACGTAACTAATGCCTTCTAATTATGTTAATTAGCATTTAGACAAGATTCTGCTATGTCCAGTTATGCTACAGTCAGATTTCACTGCTACATCTTACCTGGTGCCTTGTGACCTTTAAATTAATTCACGTGAAACTAGCTCTAAACATGACGATACTTTTTCAATCTACTGTAGACTTACAACCCAATTGGAAAAATTACTTTCTACATTTTATTCTTAAAATTAATATTGAATCATGAAGCTTCCGACTACTGCCATAAAGAAATTGCCTGCAATTGATACTTTGCCTTAAGAGCAGGTAGTTCACACATGTCCAGATCCAATCAGGATATAGTCTTTTCATTTCATTCATGTTCTTGACATCACTTGGCTCTTCTGTTCCAGTGTGTCCAGTGGGTGGAGGATGCGAAGTTGAACCAGCTAAGAAGAGATGGCATAAGATATGCACGGATCCAGTTGTGCGACAATGACATTTACTTCCTGCCACGCAACATCATCCACCAATTCCGCACTGTGACCGCTGTCACCAGCATTGCCTGGCATGTGCGCCTGAAGCAGTACTACCCTGATGGGAAGGAGTCAGGAAGCCCCAAAGCTGCTGCCCCTCCCGAAAAAGTAGAGGAGAAGGTAGACGTCCTGACAGAAAAAGACAAGGAAAAGAAGGAGAAGAAGAGGCACCAAACCAGGGAAGAGGGGAAAAAAGAGGTGAAGGTGAAGAGGGAGAGGGAAGATAGCGACAGTGAGGCAAGGAAGAAGGCAAAGCTGGATGCCACGAAAGTGGACTCCACAGAGAGGCACAAAAAGAGGCGTGAGAGTGAAGACAGCACAGGTGAGAAGCGTAGAAGGAGCAGCGAGAAGAGTACTGCAAGGAAAAATGGACATGCAAAGAAGGAGGAAGCATCCTCTCCATCCACTGCTCCCACGCCCACACCTGCCCTTGCTCCAGCGCCAGCTTTGGCTCCACATCCACCCACAAGCCCGGCCTCAGCCACAGCACCACCCCCAGTTCCGAACTCAGCATCAACCCCGGCCTCAACTCCAAACCCGACCCAAGCCGTAACACCCACCAAAATCCAGCCATCATCTGCCCCACCTGATTTACTTGGTCAGATCATGCTGAGTATGAGCAGCATAACCAGAGTACAGGATAAGGACGAGGCATAGCTTAATCTCTTCAACTTGCCCTACAAAAAGACTGTCCTTTACACTTTTATATAATGGCTGATATCCATTCCCGGTACTGTAGTTAGGAAGCAGCTGCTTCCTGTGCCTTAAAATGATGCGTCGGGGGCCCCAGTGACTTTGGGAGCAATAAGTTTCCAAGTGGAAGCAGTGGTGTTGGGAGACACTTTTCCAAAATTTGAACTGCACAAATGCAGTGGTTGTTCTTGGTGTTACTTTTTTTTAGCAACAGCTACCCGGTAATGTATCCATGTTTAGTTTATGTGATTTTTCCCGGTAAACCAAGTTATCTGACATTTTAATTTTACCATGTACATACACTAGTTTACATTTCTTGCCCTGTCCCATGAGTGTTAAAAGTAAAACATGCCGAAATGCATGCATAAAGGAGATTTAAATCTCTCTATTTATTGTTTCCCTAGAAGAAAGGCAACAAGTTCTGTCCAATTTGTATGTTTTTTTTTGTCTCTTGTTTTATGTGACTTCATTTAGGGACACCCTCAAAAATTGGGGAATGCCCAAGAGTACAAGTCAAGTATTTGTTCTCCCCTCCTGATGTAAAGCATAAAATTAATTATTATAGAAAAAATTTTAAAGCGAAAATGATTAGGTACTTGGAATATTTTCCTGATTTTGCTACTTAATAACTTGTGATTTTTAAAGTTATTTGGCTTCCTTATCACTGCATCCAAGATGCCAGTAATAGAGCATCTAGTCGGAAACGTCTTATTTGAAAGTACCGTATATTGGGGCTTGAAGTTCTCATTTGCTATTAATTATATGGTGATATGTGGTCGTCACCACCACACACTGGAATGACCTGAAATGGTGCATTTAAAAAAGAGCATGCATAAACCACACATTCAGTCAGTGCCACCAAATGGTTGCCAGTGGATTGAAGCCTCAATGACACTTCAGGAGGGACAGATGGTAGTTTTTCAAGCGTCTTATATTCATCACTTTGAATGACAAAGTTATTTATGTTTAGCTTACGTATGCACGTAAGGAAGAAGGTTCTATCAAGTCATTGACTGTGGTTGTATTTGATTGCCAAAAAATTGTGTAAGTGATGGGAACTGATCCAGCCATTGATGTGTAAGAATTTATAATTGCAATGTGAAAGACTGAAATCCAAATGTCCTCTTGTTTCTCACTGTCGTCCCTTTCCCCAGCTCCCAACTCATGTCTTAGCAAGCACCCATGTTTATTTCTCCTTACCCCTTGTATATCCATGTGAAGTGCAAATAAGTGCCTGCAAGAGCATGTACTTCCCTTCCTGTCGAGGCTGGATCACGAAAATTAAGTGGACTAGTTGGAAACTGACGATGACTGTTGGGTCTAGCTTCAGACAAGGGGACCATTTGAATGAATGAAAGGAAAAATTCATGACTTGTACATTTATGTACACATGTACATACGTACTGTACCATTCCCCCCATACCCACAAGTGCAGATGTTCCGATCACGTTTTTTAGCTTGTATTTTGTGTGCTTTTTACTTTGAAAGTGTGATAGCACTCTGTAATGATGACACCCAAAAGTGCAAAGGATCAGAAGGAGCAGTGTGGTATTTATATCAAAGCCGGACATGTGCTTATTTCGCAATTAAACCAACCCTGTGTCCACAAAAACTGGGGGGAAAATGACTTGCAAGGTTGATCTCATTTGCATTGATAAGAGGTTCAAAAGATTTTGCATGCACCTCTGGCAGCAATAACGGACTAGAAATGAGACAAACAAAACCACCTGTACCTCTTGTTAAGGCAACAGTTGCATCACAGAATGACCAAAAATTGAATGAAAGATGATTTAAGGACTAGAGCACCTTTGTATACAATATTTCACACTTTTGAACTTCAATTTTACCTGTGTATCCCCCAAAATCCCCAAGGTATATTTTTCAATGTGCAAATTTACCATCGCTTGTTTTCAAGAGTTGACGATTCTTTAAAGCAGTGTAGGATTCTTTAATGTTATGACGATGAAGGCTATTATTATTATTTCTTCCCCTTTTTAAATGTAGTATTATTATGGGGTGGTTAGACTTGGGTTTTACCTGAGAAGAGAATATATCCTATGTAGAGTGACACACCTGTACAGAACAAAGTAATATAGTGAAAAATGTAAAGAGAACACGTATTATGGAATAAACTATCGTAAATTACTACTCATATTATTTTCTGCTCTTGCTTTCACAAGCTACAGAACACGCCCAAATTACGCATGTCACTGTGTTTGCCTTTTATTTTCATGAGCATCTTGACCAACAACCTAAATGTCACTATTACTGTACACAACTGTTGTCGCTTTCAGCTCATTTGACAAGAACTCCTTGGGGTCGGACTACTAAGCAAGTGTTTTTATTAAATCATCCCTTCCTGTTGATGCCACCCTGAAAATTCAAAGAGAGAGTTAATTCACATGTTCAACCAGATTTGAGTAAGAAGAATAAAAGTTACTGCAAGTAAGAACACAAAATGCTCACTCATGCAGGGTGCAGGGATGGGGCAGGTTACAAATTAGGCGACATCAAGCACACGGTCCGCCGGGAGGACTGTCAGGAACCTACAAAATTTCACAGAAAATTAAAACACATGCACAGTCTGTCATTCACAAGTCAGTTGTGACCTGTGACATGTCTCTCAACATGACCAATGTTTGGCAAACAAGTACATCTACATGGTGCACTGAAAGGTGATGCATGTGCACAAGCATTCCTGTTCATAAACTACATTCACATGTAAAAAGGAATAAAAATCAAGCATACAACAGGATAAAGCTATCCATTTCCACCTGTCAGTATTTGTCAAATCCATATTATGTCAGGGCTATTCCACAACACATGGGCCAATTGATATCTTCTTCACGGACTACCTCTTACTGTGAAATTGCCTCTGCATATCGTCGGCCGGCGATCAAAACCTCGTAACTCCTCAAGATGAAATTTTACAGGATGGACAAAAAACATTTTGTAAAATCATGTTTTCTGTTCATGCTGACAATTATTCCTACAGTATAGCATAACGTAAACCTTACCTTTCATGAGGATGATGTTGAATTCATGTGCACTGTTGCAAAGTTGTGCAAAGGGACTTACAATGTACGTAAGTCAATTTTCGCGCAAAATGGAGTTACAAGGTTTTGATCGCCGGCCGACAATATGTTGAGTTTGTGGCCTACAGCAAATGCCCCTTCATGCTCCTGCTGTGGAATATCTTAATGTATGGATTTGAATCAATCTGATTTTTCCACATGGTAATAGATAACTGCTAGCATAATCTCCACTGGTAAATTCACCTTTCATGATGCTCGCAGCAGTCAGCTACCTTAATGTGCCTTTTGAGGGCACGGGAGCAATGTGTCAGTACCCCTAGACCATGTGGAGATCAATTATTAACCACACACACACTTTTTTTTGTTAGAAAATTGCGAACATGAGATTAATTACATAAGACAGTGCAACACTCACCAGTCTAGATGCCTCAACACACTGGGAGAATGCCTGAACTAGCTTCGCACATTTGAGGGACTGCGTGGGGTTTTCCTGATAGCAGCCGAGCACCTTGGCCTGTTGGTCCTGGCAAACCTGGCCATGTGGCTGGTGGAACATCCTCTCCACTTCTTGTATTGACTTCTGGAACTCGTCCTCCGTCATCTTCCCTATCTTCACATACTGGAGTCAGGAAAAAGGAGGCCATCAGTTAATTTAAACAGCTTTTCACTGTCTTTGATTACATGAAAGTATTGCTTATACTTCAGATTTGTCATCTCCTGCCTGTCATGTCCATGTTAGGTGTAGGTTATTATTTCTATAACACGAATCTCCAAACGACCAGAAAAAAAGTTATGGCAGATTCGAGCTAGATAATACTTTTAAAATATCACATTTCAAAATATACATACTTCCACACTTTTCAATTTTAAAATTGATAACAATGCGACTGAATAATTTTGACATGTGGGCGTTAGACCTGTACAGATTCCACTGAATTTCAAATAATTGTCGTTGTCTGTGTGATAAAAGGCGTCAATGTGAAAATGTCAGCAGAAAGTAACTCAGTTTATAACCTTATCTTCCTGCTGCCGAAGCTTCCTCTGCCACTCTCCCTCCAGCTCTTTGATTTCTTTCTCCTTCTGCTGGCGGATCTGCAGTGCAGTCATGCTCAATTCAGGGCTGTAAGGGGGGCGGCCAGCAGGATCAATTGGAGGGTGCGGCATGGAGACATGTTGGGGTTCTACTTGGGAGGACTGGCGTTCAGCCTCACCTGCAGTGGAAAACAGGCATCGTCAATAAACATGTCAAGGCTTAATAATTACACATAAATGTTATATTTAATATATTTTTTATATGCACCATTTAAAATATAGACTGGTTATTATTATAATTGTAGGGACGATAGTCCCTATAAGTAAGATCCTCGTGCAAAAACAACAATGAAAATTTTCCTTGTTCTTGTTCAGACGAGTTTTTCTGTCAAGCATATCTCAAAAACCATTGCAAGTACAGCCTTCATATTTTGAACACGTATCCGGCCTGACGTGCTGCAGTGCCCGATCCCCTACACAAAAAACCCAAGGACGTAATAGAACCCCGAAATAAAATTATAAGTTAATAATTCATTATGAGCAGCGATGCGTGTAACTGGAATCCATGTGTGACAATAGTCACACATTATTTAGAATATTATTTTGTGTAAATATCATCTCTACACTTTATGTGGAATTACGTACGCTAACTGCTTAAATAAATATATGCTTTACCTTATTTTCATTACATTATTTAAAAAATACGGTAACAATCGGTAACAATGCGAGCCCTTGGCGACTACGTAAACAAACTCGCGTTTGCATGGACAGCATATGGGGATTCGACATGTCCACGCTCCGGCGGCCTTACGGCCACAAAAATGGAGCAATGGACACAAAAATTACACCAAAAAATTGGACATGATCTGGCGCAGAGCACCTTCGGCGTCATTTTACCATTTTCGGCCTAGAAGTGACCTTTTCATCGAGTTGAAGTGAAAGGAAAATGGCTTTCCCGAAAAGCCCATTTGAATAACATGGCGGCAGGAACGCGACAAATTCGGGAACGCTTCGGCGCCCGAATGTCCACAATTTTAATGCAATCATATCGAGTATGGTACCATAGTTAAGGCCAAACCTTTCCGCAGGACAATTCCCACCATGCCTTTTCTAGGTCCAGAACTTATATGACAAAAGTCGTTGAGACTCTCAACACTTCCTGACAATCCTGCCTGCCACCTCCATTTACTACCACCATTTACTTCACGGCAAAATAATCCCATAGAGGGGTAGCCAGCGGAGTACAGGTTGCCCCTGTCCCCCTCGTATGACCTACAAAATGACACTCTGGTGGATGGTCAGGCCACGCACACATCTCCATAAACTCTATCTCCACTCTCCTCTCAACTGTGTACGAACCTTAATAAAATCGACCAAGAAAATCTTCTCCCCGCCCAAGATGCAAGTATCCGCTCC
>JYFJ02006683.1:0-36904 GCA_000934665.2 Catajapyx aquilonaris | reverse complement strand
CGTTTCCGGACACGGTTTCCTATGTCAAAAATGTTTGTCTTGGTCCCCTCTATCACCCCTAGAAGTTTGTCGGTTGAATTCATTTACACCCTGTATACGTGCCTGCAGGGTGGGTACAACTAACAAGGGAAGGCAGCGACGTGAGAGTACGGACAATGACAAAAATCGCTCAGTGGGTAAATCACATGCCTAGAATTCACTGACGAACGTAAAAAGATGCATTACACACCCATTTTCGAGATATGAGCGACGACAGATCCCGCAAGCTCAATAGCACCTCCACTTACAAATCTAAAAGCCCCTCGCAGAAGTCGCTTGTTGTGGGACATATAGTGTTCTCCCCCCCTATTTTTGGCTGCACAAGTGCACATATACTGAAATTCAGTAGTGGTTCCGTCTAATTACTGGAATAATGCCAACATAAGAGATGGGAAATACAGTTTACTGGACTGTGCCTCTTTTTTTGGATGATGTGTTTTTCTCGACGTGAAGTGAGAAATTATTTCTCATATGCAGGGGAAGATACAAGTCTTCATATGATCAAGTACGGTAATCAATGTTTAACGCAGTCCGTATGGGCCGTCTTCGGCGAGAAAAACACATCATCCAAAAAAAAGAGGCACAATCCAGTATAGGCCTATTGCCCATCTATTATGTTGTCATTATTCCAGTTATTTGACTGAACCACGACTTAATTTCACTATGTACAGCCAAAGAATATAATGGGGGGGAGGGGGGAGAGGACAAGTGAGACAACACCGGGTCCCGCAACACGCGACTTCTGCGAGGGGCCTTTAGATTTGGAGGCGGAGAGGAGGCGCTATAAACGCGCGGGATCTGTCGTCGCTCATAATCTGAGGACTGTGGGGAGAAAACATGATAACTGAAATTTTTGTCATTTTTTACCTAAACACCTAGCAACTATGTATAAGACATGACAAACAGTTTGGTATACTCCAAGTTCATGTATCATGCATGAGACGGCCACACGGACTAGATCACAACCAGCATTCCCTATAATTATGATTTGTTAAAAAAATTCAAACTTCAATTCGCTCTCCTGAAAAATTGCTCTTTTGTCCGTTATCATGTTTTCCCCCCACACCCCTCATCTCATACGCTCGTCAGTAAATTCTACGCATGTGATTTACCCATTGAGCGATTTTTGTCCTTGTCCGTTATTCTCACGTCGCTGCCTTCCCTTGTAAGTTGGAATTAAATCAATATTTTTTAACCCATTACCCTGGCAATGGGTTATTATGGCAATGGGTTATTATGGAAACGGGTTTTCATTGCATCAACAATGAATGATTTTTGTTGATTACATTACCATGGGAACAGGCTGCGCGAAGAACTTGCTCCGCTTCTAGTGCAGAATAAAATAATATCCTATCCCCTGTATTATCCAAAATTATTTGTCTACCATCCAATTCACCATGTATCTGGTTTAAAAAACAGGCAGCCTAGTTCACCTCCCAGGCGCATTCGAGTGGCCAGGTTCACCTATTCCAATATTTTTCTGCCCAGATCAGTGCGTTTGTAATGACGAAATTAATGACAAGTCCACCCCAACCGGTGGGGTCTGAAGTCAAATTCCCCTACTTACAAGGGGGGGACATGAAGTGGACTCTGTCAGATTTGCATGAAACGTGCACAGTAGGTGTATCACAGGCCTACAATTTCACTGGTATGGGCCATTTTCTGCTACGGCTGTACACAGGTTTTTGAAATTTAAAAGCATACAACACTCAAGGAATTGATCGCGACATAATTCCGAGATAATTATATTCCGGGCTCCTCTCGATCTCCAGAGCATTCCCCTTAATTCGCTTAATATTCCCCTAGAATTAAACTGGTACCCTAGGAAATTCCTTAGATTCCCCCTTAATTTCTACTGGATGACGCTTCAACAGTATGCACCGGATAGCTACACTGATGACCACTCGCAGGACTGTAATCCGGCTCCCCCACAATTACATATCTCTCTCCTACGGGTTCCAAGGACTAATGGCTAATAGTTAAAAGGGTGTGAGCAAGTAACATAGTCGACACCATTATTGTGCCTGGTCTACTAAGATTTTTGGTACTTGATAGTGTTTGCTTGAAAAGTGAACGCTAGTACTGCAAACCAGAATTACGGAGCTGAGATCTGCTCGGATCCGCAGCATTTTCTAAAAAACCGACTCATCTGCACATAACAAACCACTATCTAGAAAGACGACCTCGCCGCAGAAGTATTGCGGCCGAAGTGCTGCATTTGCAATTTTTTCGCCTGAAGTTATTTTATTAATATTTTATGTCATTGGTAGATAAATTCCCATTTTGAGTGACACATTCTTCACTCAAACTGACCAGGATGAGTAATACCACATTTTTAGTACGTATATTGCTACACAGTGCAGAAAGTGATGCGCAATCATGAAGGCCATTTAAATTTTAGTTTTAATCAATATTTTGTGACTGTAAAACATTTGTATAGTATACCAGTATGACACAAATAAATGTAAAAATTATTTCACGTTTGTAAACCATCCAGTGGCAATTATATAAACTTGCGGAAAATTGCAAATTCACAGTACTTTTGCCCCACAAGTTCCATATTCCTGGTTTGCAGTATCCCAGTTCTCACTGTTCTAATGCGTATACAGGACACTGGCCTGCAGGCAAAATGTAATAAATGTGTGAGTGTAAATCGGATCTGGGTCATGGTCTTAGAATAGTAAGGTCTGGACACTTCCCCTCTTATCGCCTTAGGGGCCTGACGGGAGGTGGCCGCTTGATAGCGCTTTTCAGGCGCGAATTGACATGATTGTGGCGACTCTACCGGACTGCTCTGAACTTAGGTAGAAGAGATGCGCTTCTCTTCTACCTAAGTTCAGAGCAGTCCGGTAAGGTCGCCAAATGTCAATTCGCGCCTGAAAAGTTCAATCAAGCAGCCACCTGCCGCAAAACACCCCGTCAAGCCTCGGCTAAGGCGATAACAAGGAAGAGACCAGACCTTACTATTCTTAGACCGTGATCAGGGCATTCACTTCTAAAGAAATCGTTCTTGGAGCACGAGTTCGGCGAATGTGTACGTGACGCAGTGTAAATTTTTTCCGTTAAATCTATAATATCAGCAGTTAATATGCAGAGAGGTGCGCTGCCCAGCCAGTCCCCAGCTCAAGAAGATATTTTTCACTTATTCAGCCTTTAACCCCATAAACTAGTGTAAAGAAATAAAAAATCATGACAGATGATGGTATTCCTTATTGTTGCTTCTCTAGTTCATACAGTACCGTATATGGTAAGCAAATTGTGGTTTTTTTTCCAACCCCCACTTGAACTCGAGAAATGGACGGTTTATCACATTGTATTAAAAGCCATCATTTACAGTCCAAAAATAATTGCAATTAATAAGAAATGTATTGCTAACTGAAAGAAATAGTTATACTGCGGATATTATTATTGTTTTTTATTTATTTCAGTGACATTTATTTAAGAGGTCATTGGGGTCTACACTTCCATTGTTGATAGCCTACGGCCTTACGCAGTGTGGAAAGCTTTTATTGAAGGTCATCTCGCAATATGGCTTTCCCATGCTTAAAACCAGGCATAATTCCACGGAGTATTGAACACCCTGTAACACGTACAAAGTAAGCTAATAAATTGCACACATTGAGCTGCTGGAGAGATGGCTCACTCTTCATTAAACAAAGGATTTGGAACCTGAATTCAGATTATCCTGTGAAAATATTACCCTTCTCCAAATTTGCTATTCATTTGGAGCAAGAATAATAATTAATGCAGCACCAAAAAAAGGTGGTGGCTGGAGGGGAGGGGGGAGGCAGGGAGGCAGGTCTTTTATTAGAGCGGCGGCGAACGGAACACAAACTGGGATCAAAGTTGGCTATGAAAGCAAACATGGGGCCGGACTTATGCCTGCCCAGCCAGTTGGGGGAGAGAGCAAAGTTGAGGCCCCACAATGCCCCTCACCCCCTCCCAAAATGTGGCGCACTTGTCCAGCGAAAAGGGAAAACTCGGAGCCAACTAACTCCACAAATAAACTGGACGGGCCCCCTCCGCCATTTTGAAGAGGTGTTGCCATTTCACGTGTGGGGGCCAAAGATTATATTACAGGAATTAATAAACCTCGCTCATTGGTGGCTTCCCATTCGTTTAGTCCACAAAACACACGGAAATGTTTATTGCATTTTGCTGCTAACCCCCCCACCACCCACGGTAGCCCTCACTTCATGTTGGGCTCACCAACGCGCCATTTCGATGCTGCTCATGTGACCGTGTGCCGATGAATGCTTTCCCCCCTCCCACCCCGAAATTCCTAATAAATCACTCCCTGGCGTACATATGTTCTAGTTGATCTGAACAAACAGTGTGCTCCAGATACCTAAGTACAGCACATTACCGATTTAATTTGATTAACACGACCGTTCGATGCAGGGAGTCAGATAAACGCTGGGCTAATATATTTGGTTCATTTCAATCCGCAAATATATATCAGTATCGTACAACTCATCCAGGGAATATAGACTTTATTTACAGTTTCCCCCCTGACAAATAAGGGAAACTTGTTTCGAGTGTGACATAATTATTCACACATGGAGCGCATTAAAGTTGTAAATAAGCTGCGGGAAACCAATTGCAAGTGCAAGTTTTGCTTTTGTATGGCATTAGTGCGAAACAGAATTTGACACTAATTTTCGGATTATGCCAAAATATGCAAATCGCAAATGACGTCAATTCGCCTCCGTTTCATGTCGAATCACGGTCATGCACTATTACTTGAGTAACTCATTTGTCGATAGGCCATACCTTTGAACTTTGAACCGATGAAAGGTGGGCGAAATGTGCTCTTCACACAATCATATCCCCTCTTCTAGAGAATAGTTGCCACTAAATCAATAACGTCTCTACGACTGTCAACTGCATTTTAGAGTCATTCTAAAATGCTAAGCAGTTCTTTCCATGGCACTAAATGACCTCACGGTTTACCCTTCAGATAAAAATCTGGCAGAGCTTCTCCGCTAATGCTTCGAATTTACATACAAAGTTTCTATTAACCATGTTCGAAATGCAGGAAGTCCCCGAAGTCGACAAACAAATCCGTGGAAAGCCCAAAGTGTAAATTAAACTCGACACCTCGTAAAAGATTTAACGAGCGCCCCCCGGGACAAAAAAAAACGTCAACCACGCAACCTTACCTCGTCTCCACCCTACTTTATTTGGGGGGTGGGGAGCAGAGTGGGGAGGACCACCGAGATACAAAATGTCAGTCGGATTGCATCCCATTTAACAGATACAATAAAGTTGACGAGAGTTTGATAGCCAGGACGGATTATGCAAATGAGACCCACGGAATTTCCCACGAGATGGCGGGCATTAAGGAGGAAATAATGACTGGGACCCCGAATCAGTCCCATTTCACTACACTGAGTCATAATAAACTTTCGAGTTTTTTTTAGGTGGTGGCATGGGGGGGGGGGGATTCCATTTCTGTCACCCCCTTCCCCTTCACAAAAAACAGTCATGTGAACATCAGTTTTTTTATTCGAGTGACAATTTTCAAACCGTATGAAATTCTGGGAGGCGCGATATATATTTTCCACAATGACGTGATTGTGGCGTCGGAGAATTTCGGAATAATTTTCCCAGTCACTCGTGCAATCCACTGCTAATAAAAAAGCGCGCTTGGTTGTGATGAAATTGCATAGAATGGGGAGGGGGTGTGTGGATAAAAAATGGATTTGAAGGCCCCCCCCCCCCTCCTCTCCCCTCTCTTTCCCCCTGGCCCAACTTTTATGCGCTTTCCATGGCGAGTACAAACGTCCGGCACGTTTATAACGTGACAATACGTGTTGGTGTCTGGTGCAGCTGACATGTGGAAACCAACTCACACGCACAACAGACTTTCCTCTTCTGGTTTCCACTCTCTCGAATTAATGAAATTTTTCCTGATTGATCCCGTCGGATTCATTTTACTGTCCAGGAATGGAATTTACAACTTTGCGCTTACAGTATTGCTACAAAGCCTCCATATATTCTGATTGCATCCACGTTGAATGATATTTTACATTTATTTTACAGCTCTGGGTACTCCACTAGCTTGATTTGCGTCATCGCGTATATTGTCCTATGCACCTCTGACTTTTTGCTTGTTTTGTTCTAAACCCAAGGCTGCAGAGCACCTTGGAAGCGCGCTTGGATTTGCAGGGCCCCACAACAGCTGCTAACGACATTTAAATGAATTACCGGCCAGGCGCAATTATTCTGTACAGGTCCAACCCAAACCACACAGGACACGAATTTCCCTGTTCACCTGAGTAAAGCTAGACCTGATGTTGCACTGCTGTCTGACAAAAAGTAGGGAACAGAAGTTACACTGCATTGGCAAGCTTGCAAGTAAGCATTTGGAGCCATGTAACAGTTTTGGGATTTTGTGTGCAGATTTATATGCAAGTGTGCGAAGAAATGTGCCAGAGGAGCATAAAGCTGAAATAACTCATAAGACATTTCCAGATTTTCGCTTCTTCCAAAGAAAACTGGACATCTTTTTGGCAAACTCAACACTCCATTGTGCTCGTCCTTGGCCAGGAAATAAATATAAGATGAAAAGAATTGCGTATGACACAACCAACGGGGCTTCCAGCTAAATGTGAGATATTCTGGGGGGGGGGGGGGGGGGANCTTTTGCCAGATTTTCCAGACGCGGTACATTTCCTCCCACCAGGGTTTGTCCTTTGATTATTACAAGTGAGAGTTGGGACCTAAGTTAGTGTAACTTAATATTCATATACTTAAAAGCACAGAATGATAAGCATTACTTCAAAGAGAGACATAAAAGCGAGCATTAAGAAAATTAACACCTCTACGACATAGCATATTAACTCGGTGTAATTTTGGGGACTGACTCTCGAACTGGCACATGGTAGTATGGTAGTGTAATGTAAGTTAAGTGCAATGTTAATATATAATATATAATATATAATCTTGGGTAAGGGCTTTCACCCCCGGTGGGGGTATATCACACGGAACCTTTATTGTACTATTATACATTGGAACCTACTAATTGAAACGCCCGGGCCCACGGGCAGGATGACAGGAGGGGATGTGCAAAGTGCAAGTGCAATGTCTTATCCATGACCATTTTTAGTGAACTCCCCCGGGTAGTTTAGTCTGTGGAAATACCACCCGAGACGAAGCCAGAGGTGACCCGGAACTCTGCACGAGATGAATGGGGTGTCCCCGGGCTGGTATCCAACCCGGGACCTTAACATCCGTGGGCGCGTACGTTACCGCAGCACCACTCCGCCTCCCTAATTAAGTTAAGTGCAATGTATCCCTTTAAGCTTAATATCTGGATATCGTTCCCTTTGTCTTATTCTTGACCACAGACTCTATTAAACTAGTGGGAGAAGTCAGGCGCAATGCCATAATTAAAGACTTATAATTTTATATTGGATAATTTAAAGCACAGTACATAAAGGATGTCAACATGTATGATTTTCACGTTACCGGCAGTTTATACAATGTAATTCTGATATAATTAATAAACAATATGGGAGACAGGTAATTGGGGAAAATATATTGATAATGATAATAATATTTATTACCCATATACTAAGGTTAAATTCAAGGGGGTAATCACTCGACTGAAAAGTGTACACTGGAGTACCAAATTCAAGGAGTACCAAGGAGTAATAAAGAGTGAGGTAGTACCTGAGGAGTACCAGGGAGTACCACTCGCAGGTGTACACCGGAGTACCGAAGTGATTACCCCCTTGGTTAAATTAATTGGAGAAAGTGTGGACATATTTAGTTGTGGACTCTGAGCAAAGGGTCACAGGGTGCAGTATAGGTCGTTTCAAGGCGGATGATATGCACAAGTATATCATCATGTAAATAGTGTATAGGTACAAAAACTTATCTCAGAAGTTGTATGAAAATTTTTCTATGGTTATATTCATATTGAATACAGAACAGACACTTTCAGCCTATTTTTATGTCAGTGTCAAACTAAAGAGGAGAATTATTTTCAGATATACGAGTATTTTTTTCATATGAACACTTTTATATAATTATTATTCTGTGGTACCGGTACTTCAGAAAAACTTGTGACAAATATAACTGCTTAGCATGATATACTGTAGCCTATGGTATGGAACGCGTGTCACTCTTGCAGAGACCATGAGTCAAATTTTCGTCCCATCACTGCTATAAATATGCATACTGCTAACTTAGCAGTACCAGCATTGCCAACACTGGCACTGCTAAGTTAGCAGTAACGAGCAATGGGACGAAAATTACACCCATTGTGCCCATTATTTTAGTTGTAAGCTAATATAATGATGCAATGGTGTGTTATTATTTTGTGTTATTATTATTATTATTATTATTATTTTTTGCATTACCCCACGGGGGGAGTTACGTACTCCTTAGGGGGGGTGGATTACCACCATTGGGGTTTTCGCTGGAGCGAGTTAAGATAGAATCTTATTAGTGTACTCCAAGGGTGGGTGGGAGGGGATGTGCAAAGTGCAAGTGCAATGTCTCTAATCGTCATTTTGTGAACTCCCCCGGGTGGCTTAGTCTATCGGAAATTGCCACCCGAAACGAAGCCAGAGATGGCCCAACTCTGCACGAAAGAAGGTGGGAACCCCGGGTGGGGATTGAACCCGGGACCTTAACTTCCGTGGGCGCGCGCGTTACCGCGGCGCCACTCCGTCTCCCCATTTTGTGTTATAATAATAATTCATACCCCGTTATCAGCCTTTTTCAGCTCTTTAGGGGGGAAGTTTTTCTTTTGCCTGAAACTCTTTGCTTTCATTTTACTGCACTTTTTGGGATGGGATAGGGACGGAAGGAAGCAGCTGTGGCCTGTTAATTACGGAAACAACTCCGGAATTTTCCTGGAAGGACCGTGGGAAACCACAGAAAACCACGGTCAGAGTTGCCGGCCCCGGGATTTGATCCCAGGACCTCCCGATTAGCAGTCGGACGCCTTATCCACTATGCCAACCTGCTTCGGTATTATTTTGTGTTGTTGAAATGTCTGTGGTGTTTATGGATTTCGTCCATTCTAGGCTATTTCTTTTCAAGCAGGTACCGTTACTTTAAAAGAAACTCTTAGTAGCAGCTTAGTAGGCAAGTATTATAGCTACTAATGTCAGGCTGAATATTGAATCATGCATCCCAGTTCCAATTATTGCCATGGAGAGTCCTAGAAAGTATGGTACGAAATCTACAGGGAGCATACAGTATTTTACTTCGTCCGCTAGAATTGAAGGGTATGGAGCAAGAACAGGATAAGTCCATTTTTGATCGACATTCATTTAATGGGTAGACCTACTGATAAAAAATTGCCGGATCGTTTGGTACAAGAACAGGTAGTTATCGGCCTGTGCCGGATTATGGTCTACCCATTAAATGAATGTCGATCAAAAATGGACTTATACTGTAATTGCACCCTATACTCTTCAATTTTTGGTGCATAGACACTTGATAGTGTTGTGACCCACAATCTGCACATGATGGATCACACTGTCTACTATAGAGAAGTGAAAATTCCAATTGCAAACCAAGAGTGTTGAGCTGAGATATTGGGGTCCAACGTCCAAGATTTGCTACTATGCATTTTTTTAAAAATTTCAAATGGTCACAGCAGGTACTAGAAATCTGTAATTCGCGTCGGCAAAAATGGACATTGACTAACTGTAAGTGGCATCATTTTTTGTACCACATATGTCAAGAAAAATGGAATTTAATGAACCTGGTGATTGCAAAAAACCTACTTTTTGCACATGTGGCACCTCGTCACACGAAGTATTACAATATTGTATGCCTCATCATGTAGGCTACATTCAATTTCAGTTTTAGAAAGATTTCATGAGTCGAAAAAATCCTTGATCTATGAAGCCCAACATGCAAAATCACTGAACCCTTCCTTAAAAAATAAGCGAATAAAGGTGAAAAATCGCTAACCACTACGGACATAATATTAATATTTCAGTTGGAATACAGTGTACGCGTATGTTCCGGTATGTTCACTCACCTACTAGCGAAACCATAACTGTTTGGGTGGCACGACGATGCGATGTAGTGGTTCCTTCTGTATCCTTCCGTCTCTGAAGTGTAGTTCAATGCCCGAGTCGGAGGGTTGATTTTCTCATTTGGGAAGAGTTTCGGTGGGTTATGTCCGTGTCCGGGTGCACCTTTTCAGCATGATGAGGACTAAAAATACCAACCCATTCCCCATTCGACTCATTAGCATAAAATCACATTTTCCCTAGATATTTCAGGTTTTGAAACCTGGCCTTGAAACGCTTTTGAAGCACCATCAGTTTTTCAGAGGCACGATACCATTTCAGCAGGCACCATCTACTGCGCTACACCATATGCAGGTCCAATAAGGCAGGCACCTGAGGAATGAGGTAGTGTAGGCTACAACCCACGTTCCCAACTCTGATCCTTCTTGGTATATACCTCTTGTCTTGTGCTCTCTTTCCGACTCATGACCCGGGTCTCTCCACCCCTGCACAACCGAGTCCCAAGGACGGCAAAGTACACTGGTCGTAGAAAAGTTGTACGACAAATGCTGCAGGTTCACGGCGCTCCAGTTTACTTGCCATCTATTTTGGTCGCGATCAGAATGGACTGTACACGTTTCTCTGTAATTTTCTTACACTAGATTATGTATAGTCAAATATGTCAACTGCCACGAAGCTAATGTGGCGTTCAGACGAGGCAACTTGGTTGCAGCAATGTGGCTGCAACCTGGTTGCATGCAACCTGAAATACACGGAGAGAATAGGAACCTGGTTGCAGCCCCCGGTTGCAGAAAAGTTGCAGCGTTTTTTGGGTTGCTGGAACTTCCGATTCTCTCCGTGTATTTCAGGTTGCATGCAACCAGGTTGCAGCCACGTTGCTGCAACTAAGTTGCCTCGTCTGAACGCCACTAAACAATCCCTACCCCTTAATGATATTGTAATTATTATTGGAACATCAGCCGCTTTTAATACAATTTTTCAGTACCCATTTTTCTCCATACAAATTACACTCCACAGTATAAAACTTTTTTGTACACGTATTATTAGAGACTTAGAAAAATAATACTATTCATACAAACTACATGTTACCCTGCAATGTCGAAATTTCAGTGGATTGACCTGGAGCTGAACTGGAGCATGTCTTGCACAATGGCTTCCGTCCTTTTTGCCAAATCAGGGCAATGTGTAGCCTACATGCAAAGAAGTAGCAAAGCACCCAACAGCATCTTTAAAATAAATCATTTCTCCCGTTCCGCCAAATAGGACGTTTGCACGTTTTAGTAGAGAGTATAGTCCACCGGAATTGGGGAGGGGGAAGGAGGGAGTGGGAGAGGGTGTGGAGTTTAATTTTCATAAGTCACGGAGTGAACCACTCGGAATAAGTGCGATCCTTTCCATCTCAAAGCCAGCTTGACTTATTGGAATATTTTTGGGTTAGAGCGACACATTGCGTGCAAATATTCCATTTCTAATATCGATGCTTATTTCCCTATCCCGTGGATATACCAAGTAGTTCTATGCAAAATGACGAGGTGCATTCTTCCTCCATTTTGGTACAGGCTAGTGGTAGGCCTAGTTACAGTTAATGCCCCATGTTGAAACATGAAAGATGGAATAAAAGTATATGAACGAATAGGAAAATGAGAGACAGGGAACAATCTAACAAGCGTAAGTAATGACTAAAAAATAGACTGCATGCTATTGGCTTCTGTGCAACCCGATCCCCCATCGCCTTGTGCTCCCTGTAATAACTTTGGTTAATTTAATTTCTCGGGACATTACATTAATTGCTTACTCAGCCCCAAGATGTGGCCCCGACTTGGTTGCTTTTGCGGTCCAAAACGGCAGAAAGGGCTTCAAACTTCGAAAACCAATTCCCTTCCCCCGAGCAAATAGTTCACTTGCCTGTGCCTCAGGAGATCGCTATTGGAAACTATAGCTCTAATGCCTTGCTTGCCAAGTGCAGATACATTTCAGCCGACGGGGGTATGCCCCTCCCTCCCTCCCTCCCCTCCCTACCCCCGGCACCCCCCCCCCCCACACACCCCTCAAAATTTATCAAGCCTGGGAGCCTGATATTTCGTATGAATGCTAACCGGTCGGGGTTCTGAAACGGACCATAATTATGCTGGAAAATGGTCGCTCCATAAAATATTGGAATTAGTTATCAGCTGGAATTTCATTTCATCCCCTTTCCAGCTGCCGGAGCTAATAATTAAACAATTGCTCAACCAACACAATTCAAACACTGTAATGATGTAATTAAAATTTCATTACTGGAGTGAGGCGTTCTTGTGGAAGTTTTCTGCTCTGTGTATCTGGTCACAGATGGAAGTGAAAATATCATTCCAAATATTCCAATCGATTACCATCGAGGTGAGGCGTCCATGACACAACTATTGCATTTTCATATAAAAGGGCTGTCAAAATTATTTGAACAAGTGGTGAATCGATGTTGCATTTTGTCACACAATTAGATCACCTTATACAGGGTTGTCAGCTACAAACGTTATCCGTTATAGCCAACATGAATTAAAATGAAAAATGCTGAATCGCATTTGGATAACCACACAAGTATTCAGCTCTCTTTTCATGCCAAAAGAGTTAAAAGAACCAAATATAAAAATGGATTTTCCCAAAACTTTCGATTTGGATGTTTGAAATCTACTAGTGAGAATAAACATGCACTACCGGTACTTGATGAAACAAGTTCTGTTCAATTTAGATTACTTATAGACTACTGAAAAATGATCTCAATGTAGGTTATCATGTATATTGGTTATCATGTCTGCAACCATGTAAAGTGCATGTTATATTAGGAGAACTTGAGAACTAACTTGCTCTAACCAATAATGTTCTTTTGCTGGTTTTACACGACTAGAATATTATGACGTCCCCTTGGATATAAAATCAGTCTAGCTTTCAAACACGAACTACAACAGTAATTGTGATAAGCATTATTGTGGCAGTAACATTCTATAGTGCAATCAGCTTTCACCGTCCCAATGAGATTTTTATGCTCATAATTATATTCCCCATGCTAGATGCAAGATTTTCCCTCGCTTGTCTCTTTTCCCCCTCCAGTCAAGTAACTTATCTGGATAAAGAGGAAAGAAGTTATCTTGGTCGCGTGCTGTTAGCCATTTTAAGCTGTGAATTACAGTCGTGCGTGTAGAGGTAATATGCCTATCCTGTAGAACAGTTTCACTCAGGTAATCAAAATAATGTGGACCTGATCCTATTCATGTTCCGTATTCAGTATCCATATTCACCAATTGCGCACTAAGGACTACATTATAAAAGCTATTGGTGTGTCTGTCTGTCTGTTTGTCCATATTTTTCTCCAACTTTCCAACAAGGTAGAATACTGAAACTTGGTACACCTACTGATTAAGTGGCGAGATAAAAATATTCTGTATAAACTATCCATCCAAGTTGATCAGTGGTGCTAACAACATTTATCGTAAGCTGATTTTCGCTTTGGTTCGTCCTGTCCCTTTTATTATTCTAGTTTCAGCCAATCAAATCCAACCAGCACGTTTTGTGTACGAACCCTTGAACATGAGACCGGGACCTCGCTTTTTATTCATGTGCCAATTCATCAATCGGGATTAAGCGACGTTTGTACTTTTTAATACTCGATTACATGTCAGGTAATTAATGCTCACCTGACCATTAATCGTCGGGCTATGAAAATTCCGCAGTCCATTCCGAGGCTGTAATGATGCACCTCATTAAGTGTCCTTTAGTTTACACTATGCCATATAGAGCTGCTGCCAGAGTACTTAGGCTACAAGAGTAGCTGCTTAAACTGCAGAGTTGGGCTGGATATTCATGTGACACTTGTCCCTTGGGGTGCATATATGTCGGTTTCGCTGGATCAGGGAAATAAAATTCCTAATTACAGCAATGCACATACGATAGTTTATCCACTTTGCCTCTTTTCCGGAGAGAGCTCTCAATTACAGGGCTACATCCACCTCTATATACCCCCTTCACATCGCTGCACTGTAGGCTCCACCTACTCTCTCTCTCTCTCTCTCTCTCTCTCTCTCTCTCTCTCTCTCTCTCTCTCTCTCTCTNAGGGGGGGGGGGGGGGGTGGGGGGGAGGGGGGAGGGAGGGTGTGCGTGTGCGTGTGGGTGTACCGTATTATATCCCAGTACTCGCTCTGTAAACTATTTTTCAGCCGATTCGCTAACAGGTCAGCATGCAAACCAAAAAAAAAGACCGCCTGAAAAAGAGCACAGGGCTTGCTCACTGTTGCTAAATATACCACACAGGAATATTTGCAGGCTGTGACGTCAATAGAGCTTCACTTAGGGGTAGTCGTTATATGGGAATTAGAAGTGTCATTGTAGGAACATGGCCTACATTTTGGATATGCACCCAGAACATCAGTCGGACTTCAAGAAATATAGCTTATACCGTCCTGTATGGATGTATAAATATCCAGAAATTCAATTAAACCGTATCAAGTGATTGACTCATTTAAGAGTTGATTCTAAAAACTAAAAACCTGTTAAGTGGCTTAGAAGTTGTTTTAATGATTGAAACCAGTTTAAATAATATTAAAATACTGTTAGACACAGAAACCATTAATTGAATTTTAGGCGTTTAGAGCCTCAGGCTTCCATTCTGGAGGTCCCTGATTTTATTCTCGGTGCTGCCGACTGAGGTATGTTGTCGTTTTCCGCGGTCACTTCCAAGACAGTCCCCGGCTGGCCTTCTCTTCGGAATGAACACAGCCGTTGTCTTACACCCTTACCCTTGGTCCTAACTGTCGTGCTAAATGTGGACTGTCATCACTTGGGAGCAAGTGGTCGGCTCGTCGGTGAAAATCCCCCATATGTACCAGAATATCCAAACAACACACTAGTGTTATGATTATCAGACTTACACAAACACGTAAGTTATAGAAGAATAAGTGAATATTATTTTCACAAAAATTTGCTCCAAAATGTCTTGCTATTCACGCGTTCGATTTTTCTCTCACTATGTTATTTTCAAAACAAGGGCAGACTTATTTTCTCTCAAACCTCTACTGCATATTCACAAGGCGGGCATTAAATTGCTCCTAGCAGCAAAATGCACGAAACACCTTTCGAAACCTGTCGTTTACTCCTCGCGTGAAACTCCGATAACAATTCACGCAAACGCACACACAAGGTGAAAAGCAAAAAGTTTTCAATTTCGTGAAAATCGCGACCACTGATACAGTGGGATTAGTTGGAACTAGGTTAACTATATCTAGGTCGCTGCTGTTGTATTTTTTGATTGGTGCGGTTACATATCACGCACTCACCAACAATACCATACACATAACTTTGGTGTTTGAACTGTAAGGTGTAATTATGATTTACTTCCGAGATGGGTTGTAATGAGCATCAGGCGTCCTATCTTCTTTACTTAATCTGGGCATTCCAAATGAGCACACTTACTAGCTAATACTACCATTTAAACAACTACAACATAATTATAAGTTATTACTATTCACTTTTAGGAGAAGCGTAATATTAACTTATTATTCCAGTTTTCGACAACAGATTGCGAAATTCCGTTGTGGCGAATATTTGTGATATATCCAAAACCTCTTAGATACAAGAGATAGTTTTCACCAAAAAAAAAACACAAATTGGCATCCCCTCTATCTAGCTAGCTGGTGCCATATTTGGCCATCACCCGGCAAACCTCATCCTTCCATTGCTGGTGTAATGTAGGGACTACACCATAGGATTTGAACATTTCCCAGATGCAATAATTTGATACAACTTGACCACTGTACTTACGTCAAAACATGTTGGCCGCCCGAGGTTTAAACCGTATATGAGATTGTGTCTAGTATCTTGCCTGTCGGTGACGCCTTCATTTAAAATCGAAAGGAACTCCGGGTCTCGTCTCGTTCCCATCATGCATCGACCCTGTTAGGCTCCTACATGCGATTGCGGGGATTCCCCCGGGCTCAATTGCCCGGATTCGGATCCGGTTCCGTCAACTGGAATGTTCCTACTCCCTTCCATCACCTTTAACATTGGAAGTATCCCTTTTTTATTCGATGCCTTCCAATCAGTTGTGACTCGTGTTGAGATTAGATGAGCTCCAAAAACAGCACCAGGTAAAAATGCATATACATATCGATCTACATTTTTTTGTTGTTTTGTTTCTGTTTGTTGAGGACGCTATTTTTCAGCCAACCGATGTGTTTTTCCCCTCTGCCCTCAGCTTCATTCATGTGGGTAAACAGGTTATGCAAAGATTTTGCGGCCCACAGAGTAAATATGCCTGCCGGAGACTTTCCATATCATACTTTCAAATTTGTGAAGTGAGCTACATGCTCCAAATTAATTCTATTGGTTTATACCGACAGCGCATATATCTCGCTTGTAATCCGTGGAATGCCGCAGGGAGATAAGTAGAAAACTAAAAATGTCTTTCCCCACTCCTTGTTATTTTTATACGAGGGAGTGTAATGTTCCAGAAAACGTAGCCTATCATAGGTTCGGTGTTTACAAAATGTGCAATTACAGAAAAAGACAACATTGCCATTGCTGCCAGAGTGCTGCGGTAATATCGTTCAACATGGGTTATTTCGTGAAAGGGTTTGTCCTAATCACTGCATAATTACAATCAATATATTCATAAGTTAATAAAAAAATAAAAAGTCGAAAATACTTCAACATAATCAATTTTCATTATCCAAATTCGTATACGTATCACATACGTCGAAAATCGCATAAGAATTGAATGAATGATCTAACGTAAGTCTAAGCAATTGGCCAATTGCTATTCGAGGTACTATATCGCACAAAAAGATAGAGACGATTTTGCATTTGACTCAAGTGCAACTTGCACTTGAATCAAATGCCAATCGTCTCTATCTTTTTGAGCGATATAGTACAGTATTTCTCGATATCCAACCTCGGCAATATGCAAATGACTCCTACATGACACTGACATGACATTTGTGTCTATTAATATTGGACATTTAACTTAAAATATTTTATTCCCGGCAATTTTAACATGGGATTAAAAGGCGTGTCTGAAACATTGGTAACATGACAATCAGTAACAATTTTGTCACGTAATTTATTCATAATTCATAGAGAGATCTAAAGTTCTTCCACGTTGTCCAGAACACAACACAGACAGGTCCTTCTGGAACAAGAAGCCACTACTGTTTCGGTGGTTCAGAGAGTATTATCATTGTCTTAAGAACAAAATGAGAACTTTTTTCTATGAGATTTGATGTTTGGCACAGCGACCCCCGAGAGAGAGAAAAGTTCTCATTTTACAAGTTCAACCCACAAATATGTCAAAATGAGTGAAGCCCAGGAACATGCACCCAAAGGATTTTACTTCATTCAGTAATGTTACAATCAAGTGGCGAAATCTGCATACTTCTGCCCCAAATGACCGAAAAGTTAACTCACAAATGTTGTGCATGGATGGTGTTATGCAATAATGTCTCACCCCACAAAAATGTCAAAATTGAGCTAAGCCCAGGAACATAATTATACCCAAACTCCTAAAGGATTCTATTTCATTCAGTTAAAATCACGCTGGTGAAATCTGGTGAAATTCTGCCATAAATGACCGAAAAGAACACTGTATTAATTTCACAGGTATGACCTTTGTCTCAAAACTTTCTCATGTGGGTTGACGCATTATTGCATAACACCGTCCAATTATCCCTAGGATTATCACTATTATAACCTGTGTTACAATATTTTGTGCCAAATTCATCCAACTTTCTTGAAAGAGCACGTCCCGCTAATTGCAGAAGATAAGCGGTAGGTTGATTACTAATGATGTAATGAAGAAAAAAGTCGTAACTTATTTATAATCGTTTCATTTTCCTGCTTTTAATTGTGTTCCATCAGAATTAATGTCCTTACAGAACTTTTAAAAGGTCGTCAAAGGGCCAAAATTGCGCTTAGGCATTAGTGAGAGTAGGTATTCGGGTTCAAAGTTCCTCAAACTTGATAAAAAGTCAATATTACTTAGTGGCATAAACAGTATGTCCTCTTCCTTCCTACATACATACCCTCTTGAACCTTCCTCTAAACGCAGCCCAGATTAACGATTAGGCTGCAGGGTATAAAACAACAGCCTTTGACAAAATTAGATCAGTTATCGTCTACATATGCTTGATTAACAATTAAAAGTTCTCCCCTAATTATTGCCGTGGTGGTGTGGTCGTTTGACAAGAGGCCTGGAGTGGGTACTGCAGCGGCCAATGACGTGTCCCAACCGCAATGTTCAGCATGTGCCAGGAGAGTGTGGTTCACATGAATTCCCCTCCTCTCCCCACCCTCCCTCTCCTCCCGCCTCTCCAGCATCAGGCAACGGAAGCGGTGAGAAAAGATTAAATATAGGATCTATTGTGGTTGCAGTCAACATGTTGCTTGGCTTCTCTCTGTTCGAGTACATGTCGGGTTAATTAACCTGGTTGCCTGGGTAACCCAAATGGTGTCAAATTCGTCGCAATTAATTTAGATCTGGCCGGGCTTTTGTAAAAGGCAGCCATGCGCCCACCTCCCTCCGGCATATGGACGCTGTAACATTTGTCTCAGCCTTTTTTCAGACTAGACACATTTGCATGTTATTGTGTAGTACATGGTGCTTTCAAAGTTCACAATCGGCATTCAAGGACAGGAAGCACCATCGGTATTTGCTGCCCGGAGGCCTAAATATCCGGGTTGAAATGTCTTTCTTATTCCTCCAGTCGGGTCACATGAGTGCGTGTCTGGCCTTCCTGTCTTTCCCCCTGTACTCCGGAAAAGATCCAGAGCAACAGATCACGTTTATCTGGATTGCTCTCAAGCATTACAAATGATGGCCTCTGGGAATTGAAGCGAGAGACTGCGAGCTACTAAGTTATGGTACAGTACAGCGTCACAGTATCATCCTGTACTCAGCAGGGATTAAACTACCAGCAGGTACAGTTCTTCGTCTTGCCTTACATGAATGTTGTACAAGCAATTCTTTTAATTTATTATTTATACAACACTAGAGACTCAAAATTATACGTAATTATACCGAATACAGGGTTGTGTAATTATACGGTACCGTATGTCTCAAAATTGGGATGTGAATTATGCTGACTGTGAACTAGACTTCGTGTTTGGCGGGGAAACATCCATGTAGCCTACTGTTGAAAAGCGCATGAAATGGCGTTTTTAATGATATAAGTAAACTCCTCCCACATCTGAAGGTGAGGCGACAGAAGCGAGTGGAAATGGGAATTTCAATTAATACGGTTTTATGCTAAATTCCATAACAATATGTGTACGATGCGTGCTCTTGAGTCTAGAGATCTAGACAGTTAAGCCTTGTTTCCACCGGCATAATTTTTGAGCGCACAATGAAAAGCACAAAAATAGAGCACAAAATCAAACAAACTTTATTATTACTTTATTACTTTATTAATAATAATCGGCTAGCAACAAAAAAATATTCTGGCTCGCATTTTGTCCAGAACAAAAATTATGCCGGTGGAAACAATGCTTTATTCTGCACTGTAGTAATTGAAATATTGAACATACCCAAACATTTCAACAGAGGAAACGCAGAATTCTGTCATTTTAAATGCAGCAAGCTTATAAAACTTTTGGAACTACCTGGGGGGATTGTCATAAGTCATAACCATTGCACGAAAATGGGCATGTATATTTTCTACCAATTTCAGGACCATGTGAATTCGACATTCTTGGAAACTCAAAAATTCTGTATTATACCTTCATATTTATGTCAAGATTTCCTAGATATAGTGTTTTGAATTAGCTTATATTAGCTTCCTTAAAATATAACCATCTTAAGTCTGTATACGGCATGTAATACATCCTTTGTAGTCAGTATTTTCATGAGTTTAGGACGCATTAAATGGCGAATGACTTTTCAAAAATATGTGTTAAAAGCTTTGTTGCGCAGAGAGTTTCCCTATGGTTCTTACATAACCCATGCATCACGGTGATTTTCAGAAGTGGAAATCAATAATAAGGCAGTTTAATAAAGAATGATTAGACGTAGTAATATCCTGAAGAATGCAGGCCAGCATTAGGATGTGCCCCCGCCCAAATAATAACGCTTTGGGAGGTCCACCCAGCCCACCCCTACCTTCCACCGCACATGACAAATACGCCCCCCGTCGACCGCACCAAAAACGCCCACAAACCTTGTCCCTGGAGAGCTGTAAAAAGGCCGGGACGCATACAGGCCCTACCCTTTTTGCATATTTCCACAGGTTGACCCCGATGGAGTGCGCATGTAAATTCCGTTCTTCTTTTTTTTCACGTTCGCTTCAATGCCCCCCTGATTTATACGCGTTAAATGTGCCGCTTTTCGCTCCCGTACAAAATGCATGGCAGCTTTGTAGTCCGGTACGGAAGTGGGAAGAGGAGGAGAGAGGGGGCAGAGGGGTGAGGGGCAGTTGCAGATGGTTACTTATCCACCGGTGCCTTGTGTGGCCTGAGGGAACAAATAGGCACAAAATCCGTTTATTATGTGTCACTAAGCATTGTAGGGCATGCAGGATAAACTGCAGGAGGGATCAAAGGAAAATTAGTTTCGATTCCCAATTATTCCCATGGTCAAGTGCCAGGATAATGGACAAACCAGCAGGTGCCAGATTCATGTTTGATGCCATGTTCCACCAACAGGCACTTAATCCGTTGTTAGCTAGCCCTCCTAGATACGAGTATTTTTTAAATGTTTATCATCAACATTGTTAATCAGGGGTGTTATGTGACAATGGCAGTGTTCCCAATGGGCGGCACTAGTCACGTGGTCGGCTCTCCGTCCGTTAAACGGCAGTTAACGGCTCTTGCGGACCTGCGCGCTGTATCAATTCCGAATTTTTTAATAATAAGTGTTATTATAAAACGAAAGTGGGCATAATTATCCTTCTGTGCATATGTCACATACTACTGGGGGAGCTGTAGTTGCCGAGATTGTAACGTCTCGGCTTGCTGAGTGAAAGGTCCCGGGTTCGATGCCTTCGATCCCCGCCTGGGGAGTTCCCTTTCACCTGCGTCGGAAGGGTCTCTGACCTTCACACTGGAGGAGTCTGACAACCTAATCTCCTGGGGGACTGCACATGGCCCAATTTGAGACAATGCGCTTGCACCCGTGTCCCCTCCCCAAGAATCCATATCCTTACCCTATTTCCTTGATTCCTTGCACCGGAGAATGAAGGAATTATATATACAAGAAAACTGACGGTGGTGTGCCACTCCCCTACAAGGGCTTAAAGCCCTATCACGGGGTAAAACTAAATAAATAAATAAATAAATAAATAAATAAATAAATAAATAAATATGTCACCTACTCCAAGGCATCTTTATCCAGAAGATATAGATTGTTCATTTGGATGAAAAAAGCTGGGTTTAAAAATGTGCTAACAACAGACTCTCGGTCGAATTCCTCAACCGATGAGGCTTTTTCCTCCTCCAGCTTCTGTTCTTTGCCTAATCAGAATGAAAACGGGTTCCGTTCCGGGCCGTGAAACTCTAGTGGTTATAGCGTAGCTAAATGGCGGTCGAAAGAGATTCGTTTCACGTTGACTGGTTGTAAGTCGGGGCTGCACCGGAATTTTGTATCCGAGTTTTGACGAAGGTTAGCATGACGGGCGGAGAAAGCGAGCTGAACTTGGCTGTTACGCTAATTTATTGATCCTTTTGCCTTTCGTCAAGTGGGTCAGGCTACTGTAAAGCTGGCTGCAGCTCTTTTCCTTCATTCCATAAGATCTATGTACATTTTCACTTCAAGAGTTCAACCATGACTGATCATAAACCAGGATGTTAAGCCCGAATATTTTGCGTTAATTACAGTCAAATCGGCCCATTTATTACTGCAGTGCAAGAGCATCGGCCTATCTGTGCCAACATTATGTATTTAGAGCATATATATGCTTAAAAGCATTTCGCGCCCTCGCCTCGGATGGTTCCGTCGTAGGAAGATGTGGTCGTCATGCACGTCCGAAGACAACGCGAAGCTTTTAGCGAGTAAGGTCCATGTTGGTTGGCAGAAAAAAAGAGCTATTCTAGGCCTTTCTCCGGGCCATAAGTCGAGTTGGTGGTGACGAACACGTCCCTGGAGCCCAATCCACTTGGCCCAAAGTCCGGATTTATTGTAATTAAAGACTTCCCAGCACTCCTTTTACGAGTCCACACGGACGCAGCAGCCTTGTTTGTGCTTCTTTGCTCCTGATGGAGCACATATATACGGGAGAAGGAGAAGATCATTCCACAGGACTTAGAGGAAGTATACACTGCACATCATGACGGATATTGGCAGTATTTCTTAAGACGCTGATTAACTTTTTGACTTATTAAATTAACTCATAACCGTACGTTATTATTATTATTATTATTATTATTATTATTATTATAGGTCTGTACTGTATATGAACTATAGCAAGATATGCATGTGAACTCTTTCTACTTTATAAAGTGTTAGCTCTATTTTATTCTCCTCGTGGAACCATTTCGCATTTTCTTATTTGTCAGAAGGATTACTGAGACATTACCTTCCTACATTGGGCTGTTTTAGGGCACGTCTACGCGTCATTGCTATATAGTCATGGCTATAGCCACAAAAATGAATGTCTTGAAAACTTTGTGGTAGTCATCGCCATTGTATGGCTTGGCAAGAGGCGTCCCGATGGAGAATACCCGCGTATCCCACTTCCTTTTCGACCCAGCTCGGCATCGATACCGGCACTTGAAGAACGCAATTAATCATAGTTATCGCAGCTGTGACACAAGTTGATGGTCTCCCTGCCGCCATAATATAATACTAAAAAAGACATTTGTTATGCTGGGTCTGCAGGGGTGTGGTGGTGTTGGCTGTGGGGAGAGGAGCGAGGTAGTGGAGTGTGAGGGCGGGATGGGGGGGAGGGGGTACTGGGAACTAGGGAAATAATGAATGGGACACACGTTAGGCATGAAGCGGGCGTCTTGTATCCGCCGCAATAATTCACAGAGCGGGCCTCATACCCATACCAAAACTGTGCTTTTCGCCTAGGGGTTTTGCTCCTTTCGATTCTGCACCCTTATGAAATATGACACCAGATTTTCCCCCAAAAACTCAGCTGCTAGCTCTCTGCCATAACCGCGTTTATCTCATCGAGTGTCATCTCTCCCTTTCACTTTAAACATTGGAGACACATTTTTGTTCCATAAAATACGTTGATAGTACATGGTGTCGTACCATTGAAAAACTTTATATACCACTGTTCATATTGATCATAGTTCTGAAATACTGCAACACCAGCAAGTAAACAATGGCGAATTACTTTGCAATATTATTAACTATATAATGCCACCTATAATAGCTTACATGTATGTACTGTATACGTATGGTACTGTACGGTACCAAGCCAAATCCCGTGAAATGTGACCTCCGTAGTTGAACAGTTGAGGAAAAATTCAGCCTGGTCCAATCCGGAGCTTAAAACGGTCCCGATTTGTACCGTGCGCGGATTGCCGATCGACTTGTTATATACTAAAGGCCAGGAAAAAAATTCGGAGCTTGGCTTCAGTGCTTTCTTGTGCTGCCGTGTCCTGCATGTCCCTAGAGGAACGGACCTCCGAAAGGTGGACCCACACACCCACACATTCGTTCCTGAGCCACATTGAGTCCCCTACTTCGTGTTTGACATCGAAATGACCACCTCCCTTCCCTATTGCTTCCTCTCTGGGCTCCTCCAGGGGTGTCCACACAGTCGCCTTCCTGATTTATATTCGGAGTAGTAGCGATTAAGTCAGAGACTTGCTAATTATAAGATAATCCTGGCCCCATCCAAAAGCCGCCCGGAGCACGGCACCGCCAAAGAGTAATTAATTTATTGGGACGCTCTCGACGCCTTTTATGAGACGCTTACTAGCACATCAATACGATTCTCAACTCATTTTCAATGTGCGTGGGGTTCAGTGTACTTCAGTGTTTCTCTCCCCCCCCCCCCTCCCTCCAGGAATTGACCGGAGGGTTGTTATTTCCTGGCGATGCCTGTGACGAAGTGTCCTAAGAATAAACATAATGTAGATGACTTTATTAAATGTCATGCTTTTATAATAATAATATATTATTAGCAGCAGCAACACTGCAGTGTTAACGTGCATGGGTAAAACCTCAGAGGGTTTTGTGACTTCTGAGACCCCGTTATAACTCGATAGTCCGCAGCTTGTTATGAAGGTTGAATGTTCCCTTGTAACAAGCGAGACGCAAAGAATTGATTTCCAATTCAAGGCAGAGATTATCCGGATCAAGTGGAACAGTTCAGTTAAGCCGATTCGACTAGCAGGAGCTTTAATATTTTTTGGCTACCACGCCCGTTGCGATACCACTTTATTAACCCTTTTTACTTACATCTCTGCAAAAATTTCTATATTCGCCTTTTTATGGCCTGCAGTTTGAAGCTGTCTCCAATCTTTTACGATATTGGATTGGAAAAGATTTCATTGATGTTACACTTACTAAGTTATATCGCTACGTTTGAAATTGGCGACTGCGACACTGCATACCCGTCCCTCTAACAAAATGGAGCAAAGTACTGTACTACAAATTCCACAAAAATTATCCTGCGCGACTTGGAACCTTCTGCGCCAAAGACAGCCAAGGTTGTCTAGAGTCAATATTTGATCAAAATCTGGGCGCCATGATTTACTGTTGAAAGCGCAACAAGGCCGTTTTTCGGCAAAAAGTAAGTCTCTCTTCTCTGTAGGCCTACTCTACATTTTGCCTCACCCTCACCTCAACTCCTCCGCCCCCAACACAGATTTTCCGAGCCACTTGTTCTAGAAAGAGCTGGCTGCAGGATTTCTGTTGCTGTTTCACATCCTTTTTCCAACAGTTCTCATAGTTCTCGTTTTCAGCAAGCGTGCGCAGGTGATGTTATTATAGATTCTGCATTAAAACTTATACATTCTCACATAACTTGGAGCATTTTACGACTTGCTGATACTAACGAGTAAGTCAACACGGGGATAATTATTTTTGGAGTGTTTGCTTTCATTCGACGGAAAGCTTTTATCAAAATTTCTTTTCGTCCCTGCTATTTGTTTCTAGTCAGTTTCCCTGAACACTTGATTTAAAAATGTAGAAACTCTGTAGTCAGTGACATACCTTATATTTTAACAACAACAATAATACACACATAACTTTTCAAATTAACAGCACACATAGTGTACCAGTAATTGGAAGCTTATCTGCACTTCTTTATTTGATCACCGTAATAAATTAGATATGTGGTTGAATACTGTATAAGCTTTTAATCAGGACAGGCTATACTGTAACATTTTTGTAATGAATTAAGTTGTAATGAATTAAGTGAATAAGTCACGCAGCTGGAAGCTATTGGTGTCGTAATACTCTTCCAATGTTTTGACTTTAGTATCACTGTATCACTGCTGTATAGCAAAATACAGCATATCATGGGTGTCATCCAGTGTTATTTTTCTGTAGTCACAATGCAGCAAGCAATGTGGAAAATAATCTAGAGTGAATTAGCAGGTAAAGTGGTTTACATTGGAAATATCCATGGCTGTCCCCTATACGTTGACTGGCAAAAATTCGTGTCGCACCGTAAAATTGAGAACGAATAGTTAGAAAAACATGAAAAGAATCACAACGCAATGCTCAGCTATGAATGACAAGGATCGTTTACAACCGATCCAATTTGTCGACGAGTGAGTGAATAAAAGGTCTGGCGTTTTTTCTTTTTTATGTGTGGTCCATCTTGAGTGGGAATGGAAACATCCTCGTAAAAGTCCGTCCATTGGGCTTTATCCCTGGTCATGTTAGGCTTCCTGGGCGCTTGTTTTATGCTTTGAAAGCCGGCGGGGAGAATTTCATCTGCTGCCAGCTGGAGTTCCGCTATGCAGCACTAAAACCCAGGCATTACCAACACGTATCCATGCATTTCCTGCGCCAAAATCGTGCACGTGAGTTCAGAGGATACACTCAAGCTACAACGTTTTTGCCTGGGGATTAAGCACTATGTAGACAACAGGTATCTTCTCGAGTTGGCGACATTTTCTGCGTGCCTTGGTTTGTCATTACTGTTTGTAGTGCTTTATGGCTAAACACTACACAGCTTTTACACGGGGACGTGAATATTGTTGTAGAGTTGTACCCCTACTGTTTGGACATGAAGTGATCGATATTTTGGAAAAAGGACTGCATTTGCGTGGAATTTAGCGAAAAGGATTTCAGGACACCCTAGTAGCCTTACAGTATTTTGCGTCTCGAATAATTATTTATGAGCACTGCTCTACAAAAAGAAAATATTTAATTTTTTAAAAATGACATTAAATGTCGCCAAGTCCACGGTGTAGATGCAAATTAAATACACGGAAAAGAAAGGATGTCAAAAGATGAGACTTGCGAAATGGAAAATGTAGACTGTACGAAAATAATTATTAATTTTTATAACATTTTTAGAAGTTGCGAATAATATGTATATATTTAGTCTATATATTTTAAAACGAATGCAAGAAGGTCTAAGTTGAAGAAAAAAACAGGATTCAATCATTGAACTCAGGTGCAAGTGGATCAAAATGGAAAGCATGGTACAACTTATGGCCTGAAGGGTCGATGCCATGCAACCCAATAGGAGCCGCTAATCTTTTTAAAAGCCCCGAAAAGTGTCCTTGAAAATAATGGTAACTGCTTAAAAATAAACACCTCAACAAAAAATGGCGAACCATTACGAACATTTCAACTACAACACACTGTTTAGTTCTTTCAATATTGATGAGATCTTTACAACGCAACACTATCCGTAGATATCACAGCCCGATGCCTATGCACTTTTGCAATGCAAAATCTCTGGTGCAACGGAAGAGTGGAGATATTCTCCGACCCTGCTCCACTACAAACGAGGTTTTCACCGCACGAACCTCAACATTGTTCCAGTCAGCAAAAACATCCTTGCGACAAAGGGAAAGGAGGAAGCTTTCTAAAAGGTGACATAAAAACGTGGCAGGACGGTGGGTGCTAAGCCGCGTGGAGGAAACATTTGAGTGTGAGTTGAGCGAGAAGTTTGGAAATAACAAGGCGAATAATTGAAACGTCTGCCTCTAATAGGAAGCGGAAACCCGGCACTCCCTTTGATCCGGACCACTTTGTCAATATCAGAGCCGCTCTCCCTATCCCACCAATAACAAGTTAGGAATTAAAAAGCCAGGCCTCGGATACATACAACGTCCTCTTGATGCAAACGAGTTGAGTTGATGCCAGCCTTAATTAAAAACAAAAAAGGGACAGAAAGCCACCCACCCTTCGGCCATTGATTGATTCCGGTTTAATTTGCCAAGAAATTAAGCTGCGCGGCTCCAATGACACAGACATGTTTGTATTCATATTGCAATTGGCGTACAAAAAAATTCGGCGATTTATTATTGTAATCGCATTAATTGACCCACTGGGCCACCTTTGATCTCTTAACAAGCATTTGTAGAAAGGTACCAAAAATGAACGTTGTTGGAAATGCTATAACCAATTGCTATATTCAGCATCCACTAGGAAATTTTATTTTCAATGTACTGTATAACTTATTATAAATGTTCTTATAATGACACTAAATAGTGTTTTATTTTTATTTTTAATTAATTAGTTAATTTTACCCCATTGAGAGATCATCGCTCTGTTAGGCGGGTGGAAAACCACCATATTTTCCATTTTCTTGATTTTTCTTCAGCTCCGTGCAAGGATGAAAGGACATGGGGTAGGGATAGGTTTTCTTGGGGAGGGGACATTGGTGCAGTGCAATGTCATAAACTGGGTCATGTGCAGTCTCCCTGGACCTGGAGGTTAGGTTGCCAGACACCTCTAAGGAACGAGCCGAAAGGGAAATCCCGGGCGGGGATCGAACCCGGGACCTTTCGATCAGCAAGCCGAAACGTTACCGGCTTGGCCACCGCACCTCCCCGACTAAAATACTGTTATTAACTGCAGTCTAACTATAAAAATAATAATCTTGTATAATGGTTTCATAAGCTATTATGATACAATTATTGAGCTGTAAAAGCCCAAAAAAGTCAATCGACTGACAGTACTGTTGATTCCTGCAGTTCAATGCCATTCACATTCTCGATGTCCAAGGACTCGCTGCTCTTCCTTTGTCCCTATTTCCTCGCCGCCCACTCCAACTTCCTCTCCATGGAAAAATCACTCTAACAAGTAAGTTGTGTGGCCTCTTCCGGATGCGATCCTTGCCCCTTTCTTGTCATTGCATCTCCTTTAAATTAATGACGTTCAATTCTTTATGCCTACATCGCTCAATTGCACTTCTGGTGCACATTTTTGCAAACAACAACAAAGAAAAAAAACAAATATCCTGGCGCATTCTAGCGGCTACGACACACAAAATTGCTCCTGGCCACAAAAATATTTGGGTGATTGTATAAATTGCAGTACAAAATACAGGAGTGTATTTCATGCCAACCTATATCACGCACTGTGCTCTCCGCAAAGAATTTGCAGGACACTAGGCTAGCAAAGAATGTGCCTCCCGAGTGGATCCAAAGGTCTAAATCTTCCTCACGTAGTGTAGTCCGCAGCAAAATAATCCGGAGCTTAATCGTGGGAGAATAAGTAGGACATTTGTGTCTCGATAATGGCCTAAATCGTGGGGCATATTTCAACGTCCGGACCAGAACCTAACTGTAGTACGTACCCGAGCCTTCCAAATTATTCGACCTCCCCCACCCCTTCTCCCCCGTCCCCGCCCTCGCTCCCATACCGCAACCCCAATCCCCATACTACAGCCACACAATGTTAAAGAGAAAGAGAAGTTAAGGGTAAAAAAATTATATATACAGGACATAGGAAAGACCAACCATCTGGCTGCTGCACGTTTATTGCAATGAGGCTACATGTAGTCCACTCGAATTAATCCTAAGGATTAAACACTAATCCTTGGTACCGGTATCAAATGATCCGTGACGTTGATTTGGGGATTTCAGAATGACCAGTGGATTAGAGTAGGTGACGTCATTCCCGTGTATTTCGAATCGGAAAACTGAAGCATCTCGACTTGCAGAATATACTGAAAAATATATCGTGCACTTTCAATAACATTAGATTGAACTACTTTGCAGCATTATTCTTTGGTGATGTCAAATGCGGGAATAATTTAGCAGGCTAATGAACACATGTTACAGAGTAATACAGTGCACAGTTAATTATGTGTGTTTATACTTAATGGCCTCGTCATAATTTGTTTTCGTCATTTTTCAACTGCTGCTGTACTGCGATACCATTGCATTGCTGCGCACCATTTGCGTCAATAAATGAAAAGACAATATAATTACTGTATTATGATCGTGATAATAATTATCAGCTAAAAGTCTAATTTACAATTTGCATTGCATTATGCCCTATCTGGGCAATCATATGCATTAACCAAGTCAAATCTGCCATTTGAGAAGTAAATGCAGAAAGTTTGTACTGAATATTATTTATCTAGACACCCAGCAGAACAATAAGGACAAAAACTACTACATGATTTCAAAAAAATGCACAAAATAGTCCCAAATAAAATAAATAGGCTAAATCTAGATCATTCTTTCCTCTTCACCTGCCCTCTCCCCAAGTATTCACGTAAATGCCAATAAAATCACTCCTCCAGAACACCTGCCTGGCTGTTTGCCCACGTGCTCTTCGGGTCTACAAAATTAGAATATTGTTTACAGTTAAGTGAAGAAGTCATACGGATATTTCTGATGTTTCCCATGACACAACATATCAGTTCTTCCCGTGTGCCACCTGGATACTAATTTATAATAATATTAAAATCGTAGTGGGCATGTTTGGTTATGCCCTCTGATTGGTCTGCCACATATTGTTACCCCGACGATTCCGATTGTCCCGCGTTCTACGCATGCGCAGTGGGTGGAGATAGCGCATCTGATGGTTAGGAGAAGGAACTATCCATTCGATCGCTGACGGCCGGAGGGTCTGTTTCGCCTTATCTCTCCCCCCACTCCGCCCCGGCTCACAACCTTNCCCCCCCCCCCCCCCCTGTACCCATCTACACCAACCCCCCGCCCACTTCTACCCCAGCCATATGTAGAGGGCGAATGTTCGATTTGGCGCTGGCGTCGCTCAACAGAACATTACGCGGTTACGGTCACGTTCGGGAAGACGCTTTCTGAACCAACCCAAACCGTTCTTTCCGAATGCAGCTGGGTCCGTAGCACTTTGGCAGAGCCGTGGGCCGAACTAATGCTCCGTGGAGGGATGACAACGCCAAATCGGTGCGCATCAAGCTCAAGCATAGGGGGAGGAAGGTTTTAAAATCTTAATGGATACCTTGTGAAAGGCCTTCTTGGGCCTCTTACTGGATCATCTTTTAAATACCGATTTTAATCATTGCCTGTAATGTGATGGATTTTTAAGTGGGAGGAAGGGGAGAACCCCGAGAAAACCCACGCGGACACGGAGAGAGCCCATCGAAATTCTATCCACATAACTACATAAGTATCCTCTGTCCGATCCGGGGATCGAACTCGGGACCTCAGAGGTGGATGGCGGTGGCGATAACCACTACACCCGGCCGCCCTAGGGGGAGGGAGTTGCGCGACCTAAGACCGTGCTCTACACCCTGCTCCTAGCCTTCCTGTTCCACCCACCCATCCTTGTATTGTTGGCCAGTTGGCACAACTGTCAGGTTGTTGACAGTACGCAGTTCGTTCTTGGAACGTCACTGGGACGTGTTCTGATAACCGAGGCTGTTCGAAGTCCAAAGCGATTAACAATATGGCCTCCACCACCGTAGGCCACGGGCCTAGAAAAAAGCGAGCGAAGCGAGGGTTTTTCTAGTGTACATTTTAATTCAAGAATAAAGAAACATGTAGACTTCCGTAGGATGCATTTATGAAGAACGATAGCATTTTTTTTGTTTATCGCGGAAATGGAACAGACTCTCAGGCAGTGCCAAACGTGTTGCATGTTCTTGTTGCCTGTTATTTATTTAACTATACTCTAAACTCTATGTCATTGTCTCGATTTAATTCGTTTGGCTTTCTCTCTCGCCCACGGTCGTGCGCTCTATACACACAACATATATTCTGTCTCTCAAACATCCTGGAGCATATGTGCCGCCCAGTCACCGTGGAAGGGCCGTCCGATTTGGAATTGCTGCTGGATCTGATCATTGTATATTCTTCGGGTCCTGTCAATACAATTCCGTATTGCTGTAAACTTGGCAAAATGAAACACTCTCACGGCACTAAACTATCGAAAGTCGCTTTTTTATTAATAAAAATGTCTGCGGGGAGTTGGAACAGGTACAAAGCAGTACCTCTCGCGCCCGAGTCGCGAGATACAACAGGAATAAATATTTGCGAAGATATGCAGTTGCCAGTTCAATATTTGGCCGGGCATTAAAGTCCCAAAGCGAGCTAGGGCCCCCGTAACTGCACATAGCAACTGGCTTTATTGAGACACAAAGCCTCGTGTGCTCACCTCTTCCAATCTCCATTTTACTACCATCTTTGCAGGCAGACCCTGAGGCCCTTATACACACTACTATATCTCAAGTATCGATCAAATTATTATCTGCGCCTTATTTCCAAGGAGATCTTTTTCTCTGCTCCAGAGAAGGGAAACAGAAGAGGATCGTCCATGCGAGTCACGTCGCCAGGACCGAATGCAGCTTAGGAGCGATTAAATAGGAGGATTCTGAGATTGAAACTCGGCCCCCCTGTCGTAAATGGGGGAAATCCTTCCTGGCATAAGAAAGTGCGCCTCCAGACGACACTCGTTTATGAAGTAGTGGTCCATTAGGTGCCAGCTATTTCAGAATATTATTCCCGACCCTTCCCTAGACCTTAAATGACGACGTCACACCCCTATCTCCAATGCTGCAGATTATTTCCAGGAGTGGCGTCCGCAAATTATAACTGCCTTGAAGCTGTAGCCCTTTGAAGCAATTGTCATTTAATGACTGACCCTTCTGCGAGTCAGATTCCCACCTATTGCATGCCTCCTAAGAGTGGCTTTATACCACTCTACAGGGTGTCAAAAAGTCAGCAAGATGGCAGTTATACCGAGTATTCTTCTAGATAGCAATATTCCGTAGTGCAAATGTCAGGAATAACCTACTCCGAAGTAATACCGGCATAGCTTCCAGAAAGTAGGTATACAGGGTGTTTCCGAGCTATCTTTAGAAACTTCTAGGGGTAATAGAGGGGACCAAGACAAACATATTTCATATAACTTAGGAACCCTTGTCCGGAAACGCCATCTAGATGGGGTTCATAGGCGAGGAACGGGTGCGCTCAGACGCGTCACGTGGGAGGCGCTAGGCGAGCGGACTGTTTTGTTGACAGATGGCGCGCAGTTGTTGCCAGTTTATGGCGTATCGCGTCGTTGTTTGCTTACAACGACGCGATACGCCATAACCTGGCAACAACAGAACCGTTGTTTACTCTCCGCGCGTCTCCTAGGAGGCTGACTTTAGTTGCTGGATGGCTCTGCTGTTGCCAGGTTATGGCACATCACATGGTGTTTACTATCCGAGCACCATCTATCAACAAAACAGTCCGCTCGGCTAGCGCCTCCCGCGTGACGCGTCTGAGCGCACCCGTTCCTTGTCTATGAACCCCCTCTAGATGGCGTTTCCGGACACGGGTTCCTATGTGAAATATGTTTGTCTTGGTCCCTTCTATTACCCCTAGAAGTTTCTAAAGGTAGCTCGCGGAAACACCCTGTATTGTTTGCTAAACCTGGAAATTGTTTCCAAATTGACACATAATGAACTTATATCTGCTTTTTTCTAGAAAATTTAAATTACAAGTTGGTCAGTAGGAGCCACATTATGTACTGTACACAAGAGATACGTATACAGGGTGTTCATGAAAAACACGGACACACCTATATCACCCCCGACCTAGGGACCAGACGATCACATTATGTAGAGGAGTGATTATTCCTGGGCCGCCTCATTACCGCGCAAATTGCCTTCAAACAGGCAGTATAAAATATCCTGGAAGTTAGGCCACCCAACGAACCCTTCCCCAGTCAGAAGGGTCTGGAAGGTCTGGGGGCCGGACTTTGTTGGTTTGTTGCCCACAGGTGGTAAGGCCTCTATGGCTAGTTACACCTGTAAATTCTATTTAAAAGTCAGAAGGAGCGATTAGGCAAAAATCGCTAATCAGCAACGAGTCAATTATCTCAGTAATGAGGCGGTGTAGACATAATGACTCCTCTACATAAAATGACCCTCACGTTACCATTGGCCACTGGTTATCAGTTTGTCGGTGTTTTTCATGAACACCCTGTATATTCCTTGACCAAATCAAAGATCAAATTATCTACACCGTTACTGGCTGAGAGACGTCGATGCGGCATGCGACAGAAATATTAGAGCAAGTTTTGCTGATGTTTTCCACGTGAAGAAAGACATTTCCTGCTCATTGGGCAGCATAATTTGTGCTGCCCAATGAGCAGGAAATTTTGTTAGGGTTGTTAGGAAAAAGGGCCTCATTCCTCAAAAGTCAAAAATGGAGATGTCGCTGCAATCTTGTAGCAGATTTTCAAGGCGCCATGGGGGGGAAAAGATCTTGATCAAAAAAGGCCTCTTTCCCCCTCATTTCGAGCTTCAAAATATAAGGCTTTGGGTGAGAAGGGTCTCATCCCACCCATGTTTGGTGAAGAAGGACACCATTCCACTTGGCCCTTACCTACACTGTAAACTGCAAAACATTAAAAGAGCATCACTGATGGTGAGTCTCCCATGGAGCATCAACTTTTAATGCTCCGCTTATGCTCTTGTGATGCTTTTTACCATCACAGGAGCATCACAAGAGCCGACAAGAGCATTAAAAGGGTATTAAAAATTGATGCTCCATGGGTGACTCGCCATTAGTGATGCTCTTTTAATGTTTTGCTGTTAGCGTAACAGTGTAGGTAGGGAGCACATGTTGGAGAGTGAGGTCCCCAGATAGAGCTGACAAGAGAAGGCCACGCATTGTACAGTGTCCGACACATTAGCAGTCTTTAAATGTAAACAACGGCGTTGGCGTTACCTGGCAACCGCGCCGTTCAGACATCATCATAATGGAGGTCGCTTACAGTGTTATTTCCATTGTTGCCACTGTTTACATGGAGCGAGTGACTACGAGGACGACCCAGCGATGGCTCTGCCTGCTTACATGCCTACTCACAACCAAACTGACTCATTTTACTCCCCTGAATTTTGAACATTTTTGCCCTTTCTAATTTTCCTTGGCTTATCGTGTTGTGCAAACATCACCTCAGCTACTAATTCTCACGTTATCGGGGTCAAGATACAAGCCAAAAGGATATTCCTACAACACCTGCAGCCGGTCGCGGGTCGCCTGTCCTGGGTCCCTGGTCCCCGGTCGCCGCGATTGTAGCGCTCTCTGGGGTGGCGCGAACGAGAAGTATCACCTCACACGCTTTGAAATCAACTTTATGTGGCAATTTATGAATCAAGTCGAATCAATCAACCTATATTATTAATACCCTACTGAGGCCGCAACTCCTCCCGCACCGTACGGCCTACAGCTTTGGGAGTTATGTCTAAATTGTTTGTTTGTGTGTTTGTTTGTTACACCCCATTGGGAGAATCGGCGCTCCATTAGGGGGTGGAATACCACCATTTGATGGGGCCAATGATAGGAAATGAAGGAAGCGGCCGTGGCCTATCATACGGAAGCAATCCCGGAATTATCCTGGGAGGACCGTGAAAAACCACCCAAAGCCACGGTCAGGATCGCCCGCCCCTGGATTAGAACCCAGGACCTCCCGATTAGCAGTCTGGCTCCTTAACCCCTACACCAACCTGCTTCGGTGTTGTGTCTAAATTTAGCCCGCGTTTCTATATTTGCAAATCACTTTTGTTTTTTTTTGGAAAAAGTGACCAGGGAATTTATAAAACGGAAAAAAACCGACCGCCTAAAAAAAAGCCACGACCTTTCCACGGAGTTCCCATCTCGGCAGCGGGGCGCCACCTCCAGGGCGGCGACTCGCTTCCATCTGCACCGTCTTTCTTCGGCACGTCTCCGTCAGATGTCGCTGCCTGGCCCGCGTCTCTCTCTCTCCCCCTCCCCATCTCTCTCTCTGTCCATTTTTGAGGTACAGGGTGTAAATGAATTCAGGGGACAAACTTCTAGGGGTAATAGAGGGGACCAATACAAGTATTTTTGACACAGGAACCCGTGTCCGGAAACGCCATCTAGAGGGGGTTCATAGACAAGGAACGGGCGCGCTCAGACGCGTCACGCGAGAGGCGCTAGGCGCCTGACGCGTCTGAGCGCACCCGTTCCTCGTCTATGAACCCCCTCTAGATGGCATTTCCCGACACGGGTTCCTATGTCAAATATGTTTGTCTTGGTCCCTTCTGTTACCGCTACAAGTTTGTCCCCTGAATTCATTTACACCCTGTAATTATATCGTTTTAGGGCCAGTTGCACCGGCCTCAGTATAACTTAGAACCTCGGGTATAACAAGAATTGCCATAGCAATCATTGTTGGTCAACAACGATTGCTATGGCAATTCTTGTTATACCCGAGGTTCTAAGTTATACTGAGGCCGGTGCAACTGGCCCTTAAGGTTTGGAACGGTTTACTAGGGTCGTTCCGAATCAAGTGGGCCTAAATGTTGCTAGACCGTCTCGGATCTTGGTGAAAATAATTACAGATGTACTCGCCTATTCCTTAATGCTGCTTATAAACTGGGTTGTGAACCGAACCGAACCTTGCTCCGCGAAACCCTATAACAGCGGAGCCACTCCAGAGGAGAAGAGCCGGGTTTGGAGCGAGCGTCGCGTCGCGTCGCGTCGGAGCTTGGTTCGGGTTCGAGCCGGTTCGGGGGGGAAAGTGGAGCCAAGGTAAGAGCGGGTCAGGACTCAGGAGTTTGTTAGGAGCTTGCCAGCTTGGTCCGGCGTTTGGTTCGGGCCAACGACTCCGGAGATGAACCCGGTTCCGGAGGGAGGTTCGGAGCGGTTCAGAGCGTTGTTAGGTACAACACACCAACACAACGCAACGGGGGGAAATGCAGCGTATGTGTCATGTTTTCATGGTGCCAGAATGACATTTACAAGCACGCGCGATACAGGGTGTACCGCAAACGTCACATTTTTTATGTCATATGCATTTTTTGTATGTTACACTATTGTAACATACAAAAAAATGCGTATGACATAAAAAATGTAATATACAACAAATGCGCATGGGATGGCCATTAGCTCTTGGTATGATATGATAATATATTAGTCAATTGGGCATGTGACTGAGCAAATGACAAATGAAATGCTATAATTATATATTATTTTCCTCTAATATATATACAGGGTGTTTATTGTAACTCTGCAAAGACTTTCAGGGGTAATAGAGGGGACCAAGACAAGTATTTTTGACATAGAAAACCGTGTCCGAAAACGCCATCTAAAGGGGGTTCATACACAAGGAATGGGTGCGCTCAGACGCGTCACGCGAGAGGCACGAGTCGAGCAGCCTGTTTTGTTGATAGATGGCGAGCAGTTGTAACCAGGTAATGGCGTATCGCGTCGTTGTTAGCAAACAACAACGCGATACGTCATAACCTGGCAACAACAGAACCGCTGTTGACTATCCGCGCATCTCCTAGGAGGCGGAGTTAAGTTGCTAGATGGCTCTGCTGTTGCCAGGTTATGCCACATCGCATCGTTAGTTACTATCCAAAGAGTTCTGCTATTATATAATATAATACCTAGAGGAGGTACTCCCTATCCTTTTCCATTAGACAGGCTGAGGCAGCCAGGGTATATAGAAGGAAGGGTAGAGCCATAACGGATCGGGCCAATTATAGCGCAGCGGTAGTGACGTCACCGGGATGACAAAATTTCCCGCCAAT
>KZ539574.1:0-15863 GCA_000934665.2 Catajapyx aquilonaris | reverse complement strand
GGGGGGGGGGGAGTGCGAATAAAAATTAGTGGGAACAAGGACTTGGAATGCATGGTTTATTAAAATGTATTTCCCAAGACCAAAGACTGAAGATGTCTGACCGGGGAATATTTGGAATATTTTCCCCCTCCTGCAACTTGAATGTCAACCAAAGAAAGATATGCAATTTGTAGGAAGCCTTTATTTTGCTCCTGGTACGAATATTTTGGTGGTAAATGTTCAGAATATTGTGACTGAAGAATGTGATGGCTATAATTACGAAAGGGTGACAATCAGCCGAGATGCAGGGGTCAAAACATCGGAATTTGCAATATTTTGACCTTGAAAAGTTCACAGGAGTTTGGTGAAATGTGCATAATTATATTTGTATTTTTTCAATTTTGATAGCGACGGTATGAATGAGGATCAATTTTTTGAGTTGTATGTTGTTTATAAAAATTTCCATGGAATGAAATTGACGAGGTTTCCCCTTGTAATGCCCACACTAACTGAAGAAAGTACTATGCATTCCATTGATTTTATTTAATATTGATTTTAAAGAACAAAATGCGCCTGTACAAATTGGGATTCGTGTACCATTGCTATAAAAAGTAAAATTCTTGCCTATTCCATCTAACTTCTTCGACCCTTTCAAGGTCGAAAAATTGCAAATTCCCATAGTTTTGACCCTTATATCTCCGTTGAGTGTCACCATATCGAAACTATAGTTTTCACTTTCTTCACACCAAACCCTTTACACCACAAATCTTAGTACTTTGAGGAAATAATGAGGCCTGCAAATCCCCAATAAAAACCTTATTAGAATATAAATATATTACCATATGCAGGGCATGGCAACACCTCGTCTTGCCGAACCTCTTATCGCCCGAAGTTATCACGTTGGGTAACAAAAAATTCACAATACCACGATAATTTTTATTGGTGGTTGTGCAATGTTCGATGAGAGTGAAACTCGGTGGTTTCTCCTGCCTATTCTCTGAATAATAACTGGAACTTCAAGTGTGACTCTACCTTGATGACTAGACCCTCAAACAAAATTTTAAAGAGCAAATATTTGTCAGGAACTAGACAATTACGCATCTGCTCAGGTCAGGTGAAGATTATCCGAAGAGACGTTATCACTCTGCATATTTGTCGCAATTTTCAGCTAATGATGCATAGCCTACCTTATCTTGAACTCCGGTTGTACTGTACTGCATACAACTGGTTTTAATTTTACTACAAGGTGGACTTCAGTAATCATTTTCCTTGATTGAAAAATATTAAACAAATATTAAAAATTAAAATAAAAGCATATAAACACCGAATTAACACAAACATTCATTTCCTACTTTCAGTTTTACTTCCGTAAAGTTACATCGTAAGTGCTGTGGATTAAATAATCAGGTCCACGCCTAAAGCGATTTGATAACACAAAATTGTGACAGCCTGCGTGATGAAATAAGAATGATTAGGAAGTAATTTAGGGATTTGAATATGCAGCACTTTTTACCCTAGAATTGCTCAGTGCACTTGACCTTGAACTGGCCTTTTGGGGAACTTCGATAAGGCCTTCAGCATGCTGGCTGTGGTAATATTTAATACGGGCGAAGTCCCAAACCCTCTCCCCCCTTCCCTGATGTATGCTGTGCCAAATTCTCATACCAAAATAAGAGACACCGTGGGGTACAAATTTTTTGACTAATTTTGGTCATTGTTACAGTCATCAACTTTTGCCACAACTTCCGAATTCAAGGAAAAAGCCGAATGCACGGTATTAAATAACAAGCAGCGTACGGTATACATGCGACGCCCTAACGCGTGTGCATTGTGTACGTGTCGGGCTAATAGCCCATGCCGGTGGGAATAGAAGAGTGCAGTAAGTTTTGCAAGATATACCAGAAAAAAATATTGTTTACGCCATTGTATGATATTATCACGCAATGTTTTCCACCGGTGTACAGTACAACGTACGGTACCACCAGTTACCCATAACCAACTTACAATGGCAAAAAAATAATTTAACTGACCTGGCCATTTCGATTGACCTACAGTATTGTCCTTCAGGTACTTATGCACTTCTCGGGTCAAGATATGTCAGTATAATCTGCGATGTGGCAGCTGTCCTAAGAGTGGTTTGCACCTGTAGTATGTGTCAAAACCTAGAGGTCAGTGGGTCGCGAAATCGATCGACCACCTAGTTGCCTACCAGACCTGCTGCGAGTGTTTGTATGAGTAGTCTATCACATGAAACGATAGTAGACCAAGGTCACGGGCACAGCCGCTCAAAGTGAATTAGTCCGATATTTTGTCATTTTTATCAGCACGTGTATGCATGTGGATGATAGGCGTGCATAATCAGGAAATTGGATGCTAGGCGTTATGAAATGTGGGCAGAGTCTAATTAAAATTACCATGTCGACATTAGTATTAATTTACGTGACGTTTTATTGACTAACAAATCGGCTGGCAAATGCGGCGTAAATATACCTGCGAATAAAGTACGGAAGTGCGGAACTTATGAAAATATTGTCGGAAACCAATTTAAAACAATGTGCAAATTTTGGGACGATATGATATGAATTAATTTCGGTGATAATTTCATTGTGCGGGTGCATCAAAAGATTAATATTACTAATTTTTGTCTTTTTTTAAAAAAAATTGTGTCTTCCTGGAAACTGTCCTATGCGCATCATTACGTATGTAAAATACCTGTAGTTGCGTGCACACTTTCCGAAAACGATACTCAGCGAAGCCATATGGACGAAACACTTTTCAGAAAAAAGTGGGCATACGCGTAGACTGTGAAATGACTTCCCGACATCCAATTCGCAGAAACCGGACAAAAACACTGTGTAGAACCGGTTGTATTAGCGCAAATTACAGTAATATCGCCTATTAGGCATTGTGCATTTTTAAATAGTCGGAATATTTTCCTTAATTTACGCTGATACAATCAGCCTTTAGCAACGAATGTGCTGCGTGATTATTGAGCAAGTCGCGGTTTAGCAATGCCAATCCACCTTATACGAACGCGACTTTGAATTATCCTCACATAATTACCTGGCTCATATCTCTCAAGGCAATACACCATTAGAAGAGACTTGGCCTTTTTTGATTTTTTTTTTTTAAAGCGCTATATATAACCAATTTCTCCCCAATGACACAAACGGCAATTTCGATAATTTCTTAACAGTTTATTTACAAGTTCACTTGTATGATACTTTTTTTTACCGGGTCTCCTGATGACGTTCCAAATAACTTGGAAAAAGTAAATATCGAAGAATATGGTAAATATGGTATAATATTGTGCATGCATATGCTGTGACTCCAATCCTGCAGTGCCACATGGTGCCTGTCATATAGCTCCATATATCATAATATGTACCGGACATTTTTACAATACCCACTAGCGAAGTAAACCAGATGAAAGTGATGACTCACGAAGTTCATCGAGGAAATAATGCTACCCCCAATGGGAATCTCTTCTCTCAGGAGTTACGCAGTCCTTCATAAATGAGCTGAATTATTATGATTTTGGAAGTCGTAGCCTTCCCGCTGCATTTATAAGAAATGTGTATTCAAATGCACCACAGTGCTATTCTGGAAACTAAAAATTGGTTAAACCCCTTATATCACAAAAAATGGTTCAACCATCTAGGAACGTACTTCCGGCAATTGACAGCACCTCCAATTAAACAAAGTCATTCAATGCCATATGGGGTTGTTATTATAGGTAATTCAAATATGGTTGATATGTGCAGATGTGAGTGTCCACATGGCGTAATATGCAAGGAGGTGCTCCTCACTCACGAACGTGTCTCATGGGAAGTGGCGGGCGGGTCTGTGGGAAAGTGACGTCAGAACTGTGGCGCGCATGGAGTGAGTTGCGCTGCGACCACGAGGCCGGCGATTGGATGGCAGGCATGAGACCAGATCATGCCACTGTGCCGGCCGTATAAATTGATCCGAAAGCCCATTCCTTCACAACAGAGTGATTTTAGTGGATTGGACACCCACTACAGGCACCAAGTGGCTCTTGGATTTATTTATACGGCGGTTTGTGCGCCTTGTTTGGATTGATCAGCAATTGATCAGCTTCTTGCATCTTTCCAGGTGATCAGAATACAGGTGAGTCCCTTTTTTGATATACTTATGCGATATTGAATTGTACACTGAATTAAATTTTTTGCTTATTTATTTATTTGCTTAATTAACTTTATTGGACGCGACTTAATTGCGTATTCAACGTATTGATTAATTGCTTATATGCAAGATGCCGATGTATTTCCTGATTTTTTTATCGTGACCGAATAGCAGTTTATTTTCTTGTTAATCCACCGATAGCAGTGCAAAGATTATAATTAACTCCAAATACATGAAAATTATAGGCGTCTTAATATCTAATTGACGCAATCTCGACTCATTAAAATTTCAATATTGTTTACAGGTCTTTTTTATATTGCCCTATATTATGAGGGGTTGGATCGAAAAACTTGATAACCCTCACAGTAGCCTAGAGTAGGAGGGTTATCAAGTGTTTCGATCCAACCCCTTTTCATATACGAAATCGGAGGTGGGGATTTTAATTCGATATCCAGCTTTCGATAATAATATAGAAAATTTAAAGCAAATTATCCGGTCCTGATGGCTGTCTCCCCCATTAACGATTAAAGTACATAATGGAATAAAGTGAATAAATAAATGCTTATTAAGTTTAACTCATTGTTGAAATGTGTTTTTATTATATTTATTTTATACTTTAACCCTGGAACCGTGACGTGGGGTATTTTAGGACCTCGAAGGAATTAAAATGCATTAAAATTGAAATTACAATGAACTGTTGCCATTTAAAAAAAAGTATTACATAACAGGAAGTGCATGTTTATTTTGAATTAGCGATCATTTTAGGCATTGTTCAAAGAATTATTGCATATGTAGTCAATACATTGAAAAGTGTTATATAAAAATAAATAAAAATAAAAATCTGGCATGGGGTCCTATAAAAAGACCCCACGTCACGATTCCAGGGTTAATAGTGATTAATCGTAAATTTAGCGGCAATTAATGACTAAATTATCTGTTCACTGCTTACTGTATAGGATTTTGGGTGCGTGTGTGTGCGAGTGCCGTTTACTATTGTCTGACTGTCAATTGGGAGCTTTTGTTCGTATTGTAGGCTACTAATGCGAAAGTGAATTCTTAATTATTTGGACGGATTAGCTTGGATGACTCGGAATGATTGCTTCCTCGATTTAAATTAAACATTTTAAAAACTCGTCAGAATTGGCTCAGTTCTGAATTGAAGGTCGAAAAAAAAACAGTTACATATAAGAACAAACTACTTAAATCCATGCCAGAGTCTTGACCACAATGTATCAGTGTTAGATTAATTATTCGGCTAATTATGTGTTTCTGACAGATAACGAGTGGCTAGAAGTGATCTGGAATTTGTTTCACTGATAAAAGGTTACAGTATTACTGATACAGGAAAATCGGAACATCTTGCCAATTTGCCAACCGGCCTACTTCCTTAGGTTCATAAGGGTATCTCCTGCATAGTGAAGGTCTCAAAAGAGCCTTCACTTCCGTTCTGAACTTCTGAACTGCTTCTAGACTTTTATTCACGGGTCTATTGCGCTTGCTTAATGGCCTTAACCAGCCGTAATCTACATGTGAAAGGTCTTAGATGAGGGTTTGCAATCTTTTTGCCTATAGACTTCTCAGGCTATTACATGACGAATCAGCAGACTTTGCATTCTGGCAGGCTACTGACACCATTAAGAACCCTTCGGATCATGAGCATATGTAGTCTAAAAGTAAAGGACAGATTCACTTTATAAACGTTGTTTGAGGTATGGTTGGCTTATTACCTACTTTGAAGTGCAATTATTTAGAGATAACTTAAATTATATTTTTTCACTTTGCAATTGAAATTCTTTCCATATTTATGAATGAGTTCTTTTTTGCCTGATATGAAACAGCATATTAAGCAAGTAGTAATAATATACCAGTATCAAATTCTAGCATTATGAAATCATAAAATGTACAGCCAAAAATTATGACAAAATCAATTTTTGTATTGTAGGCTGGACGTCAGCATCTAAAAGAAGGCTATTTATCACTTCCTGGTTTTTGGAATCTGCAGAAGAATGCCAGCCAAATTTCTTGAAGGTGAAGTTCACCCACCTATGCCAGCCACTGACGACGGTGACAATGAACCACAAATTATCAGCAATTACAACCTCAGTGGAAGTACTGGATTCAAGGGACGAGGCGAAGACGTTGTGATAAGTGGAATGTCAGCTCGCATGCCGAATGCTGACAACCTGGATGAGTTTCGCCAAAAGCTCTTTGCAGGGGAAGACCTTATTTCTGAGGATGATCGTCGCTGGCCAAAAGGTTAGTTACAAACACCACGATGCCTGGAAAGGAGGAACATTTTCATGCACCAGATTAGAATATCACTCTAGTTGTAGATTCTCTACCTCACTCATTGCTTTCAAACATTTACTAGGTCTCCATGGATTGCCAACACGTTCTGGAAAGCTGAAGGACCTCTCCAAGTTTGATGCCAATTTCTTTGGTGTGCATGCCAAGCAAGCTAAGGTGATGGATCCACAACTTCGGATGCTGCTGGAGGTTACTTATGAGGCCATTGTGGATGCAGGTTAGCACTTAACGGTGTTTTGATGGTTTCACTCCTTGCCCAAACTAATTGAATGCAAAAATGTTTTTAGGTGTAAACCCAAATTCGTTGAAGGGCTCTAAAACAGGAGTGTTTGTGGGTGTGTCAAGCAGTGAGTCCAATGACAAGTGGCTGGAAGATGTCGATGCTATTGGTGGCTACGAATTGATGGGATGCTGCCGTGCAATGTTTGCAAATCGGGTTTCCTTCACTTTTGACTTCCAAGGTAAGGTGTCACTATTTGTAGATCCAGGTCCTACAATGAACCCTTACTGAGAAGGCAATTTAGTGATTAATGTTTTAACTTTCAGGCCCAAGCCTAGCAGTCGATACTGCTTGCTCTTCAGGAATGATGGCTTTGGAAGAGGCAGTGACGGCCATGCGTGCTGGGCAATGTGATTCTGCCATTGTAGCTGGAACCAACCTCGTACTGAACCCTGCATCTTCACTGCAATTTCATCGCTTGGGCATGTTGGCGCCAGATGGGAAATGCAAATCATTCTCTGAAGGAGGTAATAATTGGTACTTTCAAGTGGCATATTTTTAGTAAACCAAATACTCAGAGCAATTTTTTTCCAGGTAATGGCTATGTTCGCAGTGAGAGTGTGACAGCTCTTCTGCTCCAGCACTCGGGTGCTGCTCATCGTATCTATGGCACTGTGGTTCATGTCAAGAGCAATGCTGATGGCAATAAGAGTGAAGGAATTACTTATCCCTCGGGTCAGATGCAGAAAAAGCTGATGCAAGAGGCATACTCTGAGGCTGGTGTGGATCCCAGACAGGTGGTTTATGTGGAGGCCCATGGCACTGGTACAAAAGTTGGGGACCCTGAGGAGATAAATGCTATTGCTGACCTCTTCTGCAAGGACCGCAAGGGCCCACTGCTGATTGGATCACTCAAGTCCAACATGGGACATCCTGAACCTGTGTCTGGCCTTTGTGCAATAGTTAAAGTACTACTGTCAATGGAACTCGGAGAGCTGCCACCCAACCTCCACTACACTAGTCCAAATCCCAACATTCATGGCCTGATGGATGGTAGGCTGAAGGTAAGTTTCTTTTTATGTACTGGTGACTACACTCTGTCTGACTCTTAAATGCATCTAGGTTGTAGACAAGAAGCAGCCTTGGAATGGGGGTCTGGTTGGAATAAGCTCTTTTGGCTTTGGTGGGAGCAATGTACATGCCATTTTGAAGTCAAATTCGGCACCCAAGTTGAATCCAGCTGTCGAAGGGCTACCAGTACTGTTGCCATTCTCTGGCAGGACTGAGGAAGCTGTGAAGCAGGCACTTGAAGAGGTAAGCTTAAGCTTAATATATAGTTGAACTTGAAAACAGTTTATTCAGAGATGAGATTAAATTATTCACTTTTCCAATAATCGAGCTGTGGAAGCAGTCCAGTATCTGAAATTATTTTATAAATTGTTGCATATTTATCAGGAGAATCATTTTGATTTTTATGGATTAACGTGCTTGATTGCACTTTGTGAATATCACTCACCAAAAACAACCTTTCAGGTAAGGAACAGCCCCACAAATCCTGAGCAAATTGCACTCTTGCACCAAGTGAGCAGCATGGATATCCAGGGTCATCCATACCGTGGCTTCACACTCCTAAACTCCGAGAAGAAATCATTGGAAGTCCAGCGAATTCCAACAGAGAAACCAGAAGTCTGGTTTATCTGCTCTGGCATGGGATCTCAATGGATCGGCATGGCCAAAGAACTCTTGCAGTTTGAAGTTTTTGAGCAGTCCATGAGGAAAAGTGCAGAAATCTTGCAACCACTTGGCTATGACTTATATCAACTTATTGTGAATGGTGATGATGATGTTTTTGAGAAGCCACTGAATTCCTTTGTTGGCATTGCTGTCATGCAGGTTGGTAATTGCCTAGTAGAAATAGTGATATATTTACCTGGATATGAATGCTTAATGTTTGCTGGATTGCAGGTGGCGCTCATAGACACTGTGAGTGCATTGGGCATTCATTTTGATGGCATTATAGGACACTCGGTTGGTGAAGTAGCCTGTGCTTATGCAGATGGCTGTCTGACCCATGAGCAGGCTGTACTCACTGCTTATTGGCGAGGTCGGGCCATCCAAGAATCCAAATTGCCTGCAGGACTGATGGCTGCTGTTGGTCAGTAGCCTATACAACCACAATGTTGTCATTGTTACGCAGTTAAATTTTACCATGCCAATTTACAGGTTTGAATTGGAAAGTGGTCCAAGATCAACTTCCCCGAGATGTGACTGTTGCATGCCATAATTCGGATGACAACACAACCATTTCAGGGCCACCTGAATCTGTGAAATCCTACTTGGCACAGCTGGAGGCAAAAGGAATTTTTGCCAAAGAAGTGAAAAGCTCAGGCATAGCATTTCACAGCGTTTACATTGCTGAAGCAGGTCCAAAACTGAAGAAATCTCTTGATGAGGTTTGTTTTTATTGGCAAGGATATATGATAGAATTGCAGAAACTAACCATATTTTTTTCAGATCATACCAAATCCCAAACCCCGTTCACCTCGCTGGCGAAGCACTTCGATCCCCGAGAGCTCCTGGAATTTGCCTCTGGCCAAAACATCTTCAGCTGCCTATCATGTGAACAACCTCCTATCACCTGTGCTCTTCGAGGAGGCCCTTCGTCATGTGCCAGAGAATGCAATTGTGGTGGAGATAGCGCCTCATACTCTGCTTCAACCCATCCTTAAGCGTGTGCTCAAGTCATGTTCCCAGGTTGGACTCATGAGGAGACACCAGTCCAACAACATTGAGTTCCTCTTGAATTCAGTGGGAAGGTTTGTACACTGCTGAATTTGATTTGCTACACAGGCTATTCCAAAAAAATAATCATAAACAAGTTATTTATGAATGGCACGACATTGCACTGAAAATCTGTTCCATGAAAGTAAATGCTTCAGTAATTTTGTTACATATTTCAGGCTTTACCTTTCTGGAGTGCTTCCTCAAGTGGCAAAGCTGTACAAGCCTGTCTCCTTTCCTGTCAGTCGCAGTACTCCCATGATCTCACACCTTGTACAGTGGGATCATTCTGCCACATGGGATGTTGCAGACTACAGCAAGAATGTGAGTTGTATAACTAGGCAGTATTTGACATTAGGCTGCCTTGGGGATATTGTAATGATGTGCTTAAATTTTGCAGTCTCGTGGTGGAGCTGGTCAGCATGTGGTGCAAGTAAACCTCAAAGAAGAGCAGGACAAGTACATAGAAGGACATAAAATTGATGGCCGAATCCTGTTTCCAGCTACTGGCTACATGGTAAGCATTTAAAATTGTCTGCACTGATTATGTCTTCATGTCTACTATCATTTATAGGTTCTTGTGTGGAAAACATTTGCCAAGGTGCTTGGTACAACCTTCGAAGAATTACCTGTGATCTTTGAGGATGTTACACTTGATAGAGCCACCATTATGAACCATGAGAGTGAGTCACTAACTATGTCTGATAGAATTTTAGCATGGCAGAAGAAAGATTCTTGATGAGTTTGTGCTTCCTTCTTCAGACCCAACCACGTTCAACATCAACATGTTCGACGGGACGGGTGAATTTCAGATTCAAGAAGGTGGTTCAGTAGCAGTGAAAGGACGAATCCGAGTCCCTGAAGATGTCTCCAAAGAGATCATCAAGATTCCAGCTGAGATTGGAGTGGCTAAAGAAGAGTTCACCATGCAAAAGGATGATGTGTACAAGGAGTTGAGGCTTCGTGGCTATGAATATGGGGGCTTGTTCCAGGGAGTGCTACAATCAGACAGTGAAGGTAAGCAATCAGAAGAAAGGATGCAAAACTTATTGATTCACCACAAGTTGGCCCATGTGGTCAGACAAGGTCCACTTTACTTATGCAAGCTAACACTGTTTTTTTTTTTTTCATTCAGGAAACCAAGGAAGGCTTCAGTGGAGTTCTAACTGGGTGTCATTCCTTGACACCATGCTCCAGTTCACCATCCTGGGTAAAAGCTCACGCAATATGTATCTCCCAACCAGGCTGCAGCGCTTGGTACTTGACCCCAAGAAGCACAAGAAGTGTGTAGAAGGACTTGAGGATGAAGTAATTATTGTTCGCCATGACAAATATACCAATACAGTGCAATCTGGCGGTGTTGAGATTCGTGGGATGAAAGCAAGCCCTGCTCCAAGGAGGCAAAATGTGCAGGCAGCACCAAATCTTGAGAAGTACCACTGGGAGCCATACTGTAGTGAAAATGAGCCTAATGGCAACAAGGATAACCTGTCTTCCTTGGTGAAGCTAATGGCTGATATTGTGGTTGAGAACTGCTCCAGCATGAAGATCAAGATTGCTGAGGCTTTTACAGGCAAGGAGCTAATATCACCAATGGTATCTCGTGGACTGGACGTTGAGCCATTGATCAGTGTGGAAGGAGTCATAGCAGGAAGGGGGTTTGATCCAGAAGAAGCAAAAGAAGCAGGTTTCAAGCCGTCAGATACTTTACCTAAAGATGGTTCATATGATCTTGCTGTTGCATGCAATGGAGCGAACATGGTACCCACTCTAACTGCAGCAGTACGACCAGGAGGATTTGTACTGCTATGTGAAAAGTCCAGTGACATTAAGGCACCAGGGCTGGCTGTTGTTGCCAAGAGAACCATGCTGCATGGTGACCAGAGGCAACATCTTTTGCTGCTGCGTCGTCTTGAGAATGAATCATCTGCAATCATGATTCATGTTGATGCATCAGATTATAGCTGGGTTGATGAAGTCAAAGTGGCTATGAATGATGCAGAGGAGACAGGTCGTCACATACATCTGGTTGCCCAAGATCAGTGCAATGGGATAATTGGCCTTGCAACCTGCCTCCGACGTGAATCTGGTGGGAAGCACCTCCGATGCTTCCTAATGGACAAGACCATGCCTAAGTTTGATCCAACTCGACCAGAATTTGCCTCTCAGATACGTTTGGGCCTTTTGATGAATGTGGCTTACAAGGGACAATGGGGAAGCTACCGTCACATTGCCCTTGGATCACCTGTCCTTTGCCAGATGCCACATGCATATGCCAATGTGCTGACTCGTGGGGACCTGTCCTCTCTTCGCTGGATCCAGGGCCCTCTTGAACCAGCAGATGACTTGTGCCGTGTCCATTATGCACCATTGAATTTCCGTGATGTGATGCTTGCCAGTGGAAAGTTGCCACCTGATGCTCTCCCTGGCAATGCGGCACTGCAAGATTGTCTGATGGGCCTTGAATTTTCTGGATGTGATGCTAAAGGGAAGAGGATGATGGGTCTGGTGGAGGCACGAGGTTTGGGAACTCTTGTGAAAGCTGACCCTAACTTCACTTGGGAGGTGCCCAGAGGGTGGACGCTGGAGGAGGCTTCAACTGTGCCTGTCGTTTATGCCACTGTAAGTATTTTTGGGAGATCCACAACTCATAATACTGCAGTTACAATAAAGCAATATGTCCCTTGTTTCAGGCGTACTATGCATTGCTGATGCGAGGCCAGATGAAGCCTGGTGAGTCTATTCTGGTGCACTCTGGCAGTGGTGGAGTAGGCCAGGCTGCAATTGCCATTGCTCTCTCCATGGGATGCCAAGTATTCACCACTGTTGGAAGCGAGTCAAAGCGTGCGTTCCTTCACTCGCACTTCCCACAGCTGACTGACACCAATTTTGCCAACTCTCGTGACACCACCTTTGAACAGCACATTTTGAGGCATACATCTGGACGTGGAGTTGACCTGGTGTTGAATTCTCTTTCTGAAGACAAGCTGCAGGCCTCTCTGCGATGCCTGGCGCAACATGGTCGCTTCCTAGAGATAGGAAAGTTTGATCTAGCCAACAATACCCCTCTTGGTATGGGTCTGTTCTTGAAGAACATCACCTTCCATGGTGTTCTGTTGGACTCACTGTTTGAAGACAGGATAGAAGAAAAGCGTGAGCTGGTACGGCTGGTTAAAGAGGGCCTGGCATCAGGTGTGGTCAAACCATTGCCACGTACAGTATTTGAAGCAGGGCAACTTGAAGAAGCATTCCGATTCATGGCATCTGGGAAGCACATGGGCAAAGTAGTAGTCTGTGTGCGTCCAGAAAAATCAGAGGCTGTTCCAGAGTCACTGCCACGTACACATCTTAGTGATGAAAAGACTTACATCATTATTGGAGGACTTGGTGGATTTGGAATTGAGCTATCTGGCTGGATGGTTGAACGGGGTGCCAGGCGTCTGGTCCTAACAGGTCGTAGAGGTATTCGCAATGGCTATCAGGCATTGTCCGTGAAACGTTGGCGCCAACAAGGAGTGCAGGTGGTCCTCAGTCAGTGTGATGCAGGCACTGAATCAGGGGCACGGCAACTTTTGACTGAGGCAGCCAAACTTGGCCCAGTGGGTGGCATTGTAAACTCTGCACTTGTGTTGCGAGATGGATTCATGGAAAACCAGACCCAGAAGCAATTTCAGGAAGTAGCACATCCCAAAGTCAAAGCAACCATCATACTGGATCAGCTGTCACGCAAAATGTGTCCTAAACTTGACATGTTTGTGGCATTCTCAAGTGTGAGCTGTGGTCGTGGCAATGCTGGACAAGCTAACTATGGGATGGCCAATTCTGTAATGGAGCGTATTTGTGAGCAACGACGCAGGGATGGCCTTCCTGGACTTGCTGTTCAATGGGGAGCTGTTGGGGATGTTGGCATTGTCAGTGAGACAATGGGTGGAAATGATGTTGTTATCGGAGGCACTCTTCCACAGAGAATCACGTCTTGCCTTGCTGCACTTGATCGTTTTCTCCAACAACCAGAACCTGTAGTGAGCAGTGTTGTACTTGCTGAGAAGCAAGGTAGTTCCCAGGGTGGGAGTCAGGTATCACTTCTGGCTGCCATTGGCAATATCTTGGGAATGAAGGACATGATGGCAACTGATCACAGCAACTCACTAGGCGACCTTGGGCTTGATTCACTGATGGGAGTAGAGGTTAAGCAGCTGCTGGAACGTGAGCAGGACTTGGTACTGGGCATGGCAGAGATTCGTAAGCTGACCATTGCAGCTCTCATCGATCTGGAAGCTGGCAAATCTGGAAAGGGAGAGTCTAGTGAGCCACTCCAAAACTTTGTGGGCGAATTTGTAGGTGGGGAGCGTGACCTGAGAAAGCTAAAATCAGAAGAACTGTTGCCAAAGGAGTGCATTGTGAAGCTGGAGAGCAGTGACAGTGGTGATAATGCACCTACTGTGTTCTTGGTCCACCCAATAGAAGGTGTTGCTCACACATTTAAGCCCCTGGCAACCAATCTCAAGTATGCAACATATGCAATCCAGTGCGTTCAGGAAGCACCACTTGACTCAGTTTCAAACTTGGCAGCATTTTACGTAAAGGTATGTACATAAATTCACTGAGTTAACTGACTTCTAAACCATGTACATTCATTTTGGAGTGACACTCGTCAGTCTGTACAGTTGCATTGCACTTCACATTTTCTTCTGCAAAAACTTGTTCCTATCTTTGTCTCCCTCATCTTTCCATCTTAGTTGGTTAAGCATTGGTACCACCTTCTAAAACTTTTAAATTCTTCCTTAGCAAATGCGAAAGGTGTCCCCAAAAGGCCCTTACATCCTGGCTGGCTACTCTTATGGCGCGACCATTGCATTTGAGATGGCCCTACAGCTGCAAAAAGAAACCCCACAGCTGCTAAAAGACCTGGTAATGCTGGACGGATCTCACAACTTTGTAGCTTCACAAGTTACTGGCTACTACAAGCGTTTCAATCGGGATGAGGACAACGAAGAAGCAGAGGTGGATGCACTCACAACCTTCCTGATCCAGTTCAGCACAATTGACTCCACCAAGGTTTGTTCTAAAGTTTCTGAATTTAAATGCCGACTAGGTTACTGGAAGATTGAAAGATCTTCGTTGAAGATTTTATCCTTACTGGTCATGCCTTGACATAATGTGATGACATATTTGTTAATGGTATCACTTTTTAATTCATGTTACTTTCTTCTGGGCTATTTATAGGTGGAAAGGAGTTTCAGTAGTAACAATTTGTCTATTTTAATATTTTACAGGTGAAGGCTGACCTCATGGGACTTCATGACAAGCAGGCACGCCTCGAGTATGTTGCAACCTCATTGGCAGATAAAATGGAATTGATTCCTAAAAAGGACATTATGGTGGCTGCTCACCTTTTCCTACTCAAATTGAAAGCTGCAGGACAATATGAGCCTGATGTCAAATTTGATGGCCACATAGTGTTGGTTCGTGCTGTGGATAGTGCAAGCATGTCAGACGAGTATTATGGGTTGAACACTGTGTGTAGCAAGGATGTGGAAGCCCATGCTGTGCAAGGTGACCACCGTTCCTTCTTGCAAGGTGCAAATGGACAGAAAGTGGCTGACATATTCAATACTGTCCTAGTCTAGAAGCTCCTTTGAGATATCAATTTTTCGATATGTTATTTTATTTATTGTATGCCATAACAAAAGCAGGCTTATTATTGCACTGATACCTGCTCATGAATGGGTTTTTAATGTACAAAGTATTTACAGTCCTTGGCTCAATCACATTTCTACGCCATATATGTCTGTTTTTACTGAACTTATGAAGTGATCAGCAGAAAATAACATCAAGTTGTAATCATGGGTGTCCAATCCTACACATAACTGTTCATATTAGTGTACCTTGTATGTTTTGTTAATAAATGAGAGCAATGGTAATAATTTATAAAACTATTATTTACAGTTGCCACTAGCCCTATAGTTTCTTTAACCCTTTGATGGCGGAGTTTTTGAGGGATTGCATTACCCCAGGGCCTGAGTTTTTTTTCCCCCTTTTCCGGAAATTTTGTGACCTCACCGATTTTCTTCAAATTCGGTGCATAGGTAGCCCACCCCAAGGGATGAAAAACGCACCTATAGTGACCTGATCAAAATGACCCTGTGACCCAATTTTGAGGGGGGCAGAGGTCAAATCATAAAATTTTGACCTCACCAATTTTCCTCAAATTCGGTCCATTGGTAGCCCACACCAAGGGATGGCAAACGCACCTATAGTTCCCTGCTCGAAATGACCCTGTGACCCATATTGGAGGGGATCAGAGGTCAAATTTTGACCTCACCGATTTTATTCAAATTCGGTGCATAGGTAGCCCACCCAAAGGGATGAAAAACGCACCTATAGTTACCTGATCAAAATGACCTCGTGACCCAATTTTGAGGGGGCA